>PISX010008143.1:0-84078 GCA_004024625.1 Mellivora capensis | reverse complement strand
GAACACTCATGAAAGAAATCGAAGAAGACGTAAAAAGATGGAAGACCATCCCATGTTCTTGGATCGGAAGAATAAACATTGTTAAAATGTCTATACTACCTAGAGCAATCTATACTTTTAATGCCATTCCCATCAAAATTCCACTGGTATTTTTCAAAGAGCTGGAGCAAATAATCCTAAAATTTGTATGGAATCAGAAAAGACCCCAAATTGCTAAGGAAATGTTGAAAAACAAAAATAAAACAGGTGGCATCACGTTACCTGATTTCAAGCTTTACTACAAAGCTGTGATCACCAAGACAGCATGGTACGGGCATAAAAACAGACACATAGACCAGTGGAACAGAGTAGAGAGCCCAGATATGGACCCTCAACTCTATGGTCCAATAATCTTCGACAAAGCAGGAAAAAATACACGGTGGAAAAAAGACAGTCTCTTCAATAAATGGTGCTGGGAAAATTGGACAGCTATATGTAGAAGAATGAAACTCGACCATTTTCTTACACAAAGATAAACTCGAAATGGATAAAGGACCTCAACGTGAGACGAATCCATCAGAATCCTAGAGGAGAACATAGGCAGTAACCTCTTTGATATCAGCCACAGCAACTTCTTTCAAGATATGTCTCCAAAGGCAAAGGAAACAAAAGTGAAAAAGAGCATGTTTTTAAATATCATTAGTTTTCTTTCTTCCTTTCCTCCCTCTCCCTCCTTCCTTTCTTCTTCCTTCCTCCTTCTTCCTTCACTCCTCTTTCTTTCCTTCCTTTCTTCCATCCCCTCCTTCTTCCTTCTATTCTTTCTTCCTTTTTAACCTTATCTTTCTGGAGGCAATGCTCTGGGCTTCATTATTTAAAGTATAAAGTGGTGGGGCACCTGGGTGGCTCAGTTGATTAAGTGCCCAACTCTTGATTTCAGCTCAGGTCATGATCTTAGGGTCCTGGAATGGAGCCCCATATGGATCCCCATGTGGCTCCCCATGTCAAGCTCCACACTCAGTGGGAAGTCTGCTTGAGGATTTTTCTCTCTCCCTCTCACTGTTCTCTCTCTCTCTAAAATAAATAAGTCTTTATAAACAAATAAAGTAGAAAGTGACTATAGAAATTTCAGTTTACAGTCTATTGGCCAACAACCAAATGGGAAGCCAATGAAGAGAGACAAATCATTGAGAGGGGCTCTTTGCTCCCAGTACACAGAAACCCAGATGTGTATCCAAAACCTTAGGCTTTGAACATGATCAAAGAGCACTTATTTGAAAAACACAAAGGATCCATTTGATGTAAATACCCAAAGACCTCAAAGGCATAAAACTACTTATCAGCTGATTAAAGACGTAACTTTCTAGTTCCAAAAGTAGAGCCAAAATGGGCTTTTTTCTTCTAAAGCAGTGGTTCTCAAAATGTGATATTCTAAACAAATGCATCAGTATTATGGAGGTGTTTTTAAGAAAAGCATATTCTTGGCCCCACCTCAGACCATTTGAATCAGAAAGCCTGGGGATAGAGCCCAGAAATCTGTGCTTGGTCAAGCCCTCCAGGGGACTCTGGTGCACACTCAAGCTTGAGAATCACAATTGTCCATAAGTTGACTTTTGCACAAAGACATAGTCCCACAGAGAGTGAAACAAGCATAAATAAAATGATTGTCATCTCCCATGCTCTCATGACCAAGTGAGGGAGAAAGGAAAGGATCGTTCAGCCAAAATGCAACTGAGGGTTAATTTCTCCAGTCACCATAGGCAGGTGGAGGACACGGGTGAAGACATTCATGTAGTCAACAACTCTTCAGGAAAATTGAGTTTGACCTTTGCCCCAACATACAAGGTCAACATGAACTAGTGGTGGCTGCGACACCGACAGCATGAACTGGGTGTGAGCTCTAATGCATTATGCTATCTGAGAGGGACGGTCATTGGGCCCTTCCTCCCAGTGGACTGGCTGGACATAGTCCTCTTACTGACAGGGGCAGGAATGCCCAGTCACATCAATGGGAGCTGGGCATTCATTCAGGCAAGAAGCTGCCAGGCAAACAGCATGCTCCAATTCTTTTATTTTATTTACTCTTTTAAAGATTTATTTATTGAGGCACCTGGGTGGCTCAGTCAGTTAAGCGTCTGCCTTCGGCTCAGGTCATGGTCTCAAGGTCCTGGGATCGAGCCCCCCATCGGGCTCCCTGCTCAGCCGGGAGTCTGCTTCTCCCTCTCTCTCTGCCGCTCCCTCTGCTCTCTCTCTCCACCGCTCCCTCTGCTCTCTCTCTCCCTCTTATTTATTTATAAATTATTTATTTATTTGAGAGAGAAAGAGAGAGAGAGAGAATATGAAGGCATGAGAGAGGGGGTACAGGCATAAGAAGAGACAGAATCCTCAAGCAGAATCGGCACTGGACACAGAGCCTGTTTTGGGTCTCAGTCTCACAACCCTGAGATCATGACCTGAGCTAAAACCAAGAGTCGGTTGCTTAACCGACTGTGCCACCCAAGATGTCCCTCCCAATTCATTTAAAACATATACATCAGTCTCCCTTATCTGTGGGGGGATAAGTTCCAAGAAACCCAGTAGATGCCCGAAACTGCCAAATGATCTGAAACCTATATAAAATCTACATTTATCTTATACATATGTACATACCTAGGTTAAAGTTTAATTTATAAATTCAGCTGATAAGAGATTAACAGCAATAACTAATAATAAAATAGGACAATTGTAACAATATAATGTATGAAATATTATACAATGAAAGTAATGTGAATGTGGTTCCTTTCTCAAAATATCTTCTTTTTCTGCACTCAGGCTTCCTCTTGTGATGATGTAAGATGATAAAATATCCATATGATGAGATAAAGGATGGGAATAGCATAGGCACTGGGATGGAGTGTTGGGCTCCTATCGACCTTCTAACAATATGTTAGAAGGAGTATCATCTGCCTTCAGACCCACGTTTGTCTTCAGGTAACTGCAGAAAGCAGAATCAGGGACAAAGGGAGACTAAAAACTCAGTAACCCACTAACATTTTAAAAAGATCATTGGTAGCCGAACTTAAATTTCTATATTTAATCTAGTTTTATCAGACTGTTATATCTAAAGGCTTCAAATACTTGAGAGTCTGGCATCAAAGACCGAAAGGCTCATTATAATTGCTATTTACCAGGGCAACTGGGAGGCTCAGTCGGGTAGGTGCCTGACTCTCGGTTGCATTTCGGGTCATGACCTCAGGGTGGTGAGATCAAGCCCTGAGTTGGGCCCTGAGCTCAGCGTGGAGTCTGCTTAAGATTCTCTCTCCCTCTCCCTCCGCCCCTCCTCACTTCTGTGTATGCGCAGTCTCTCTAAAAATAATAATAATAATAATAATTGCTATTTACCTGGAGGACCTTAGCCCCACAAAAATAGACAACTGTCACAAAAGAATGTCCCCACAGTCACATATTCATGGAGTTTAAAAAATTGTGAGAAAAAAATTGTTAGTATAATCTCTACCAATTGTTTCTCAGATTTTTAGGGCCATTTTGTATACTTTATTCATGGAACATCATATCATTATTAAATATAAAGTAGGCTTAGGTTGTTTATTTAATTAGAATATTCCTTTAAATGTGGAGGGCAGGGAAATGATATGTAAACAGGGAATGATACATGAAGCCTGCTTTCTTCATTGGTAAAAGGATAACTTTAATATAAAAACACTGGAAAATAAGACGTTCTCATTATGGCAACTGAGTAATGAACAACAATGTCACAATATAGCTCTGTAAATAACATATTGACTGTATGTATAATATTCTTTTTCTGTCTATGCAAATATTTTCCATTTACGCTCTGTTTGCCAAGATAAAACCATTTTTAAATGACTTCCTTAAAATAACACCATCTTCTTTACTTTTTCTAAGCCCTATATTTACTTTCAACTAAAGATATTTTTAAGGTTTTAGACTTCACTAGAGATTCTTTTAAAAAGGGGTTAGATGATGGCATAAAGAAAAATTTTAAATGTTATAGAAAACTACCAAATATATAGAATTTCTTCCGATTCTTATTTGCTGGCACATTGGTCTCCCCACCAAAAAGGTGTTACACAAATGTATGGAAATTGTTCTATAACAGAAGGACAAATGTCTACATTCTCTATGTACAATGTTTCTTTTTCGTGAGAGGGATTCTTACCAGGAGCTCACTCCAACAGGGGGAATTAAGTTTCTCAGTAAACTCGGGGCTCTTTGGAGAAGTTAGTCATCTAATAACCATGCTTTGAAAGAAAATATAATTCCCATTCAAATGTCTGCATCAGATGTACTGCTTTTAGGGATGATATAAGTGTGATATAAAAATGGTAGGATTTGAGATGTCCTCATCAGTCTTAACTTTCAAGAAATCGTGTATATGCTGGCTGGAGTTAACAACATAGCTCTTTCATGGGCTGCTGAAAATTTTGCACTCTCCCTCCCACCCTTTGTAATACTTCTTAATGTGGGAAGAGCAGAGTAAGCAGAAAATTAAAAGTGCCTCTCTTTGGTTCCATATGCCTTACCAGCTCTTGGCCACCATTCTGTTTCATCTGCCTAGCATTTAAGAAATGAAACTGCTTTGGTTATATGCATTCCTCTCATCTAATCTTTTTTATTACCTTCATCTTACAGATGAGGAAGTTGAAGGAAAAGAAGAATCAGAAACTGCAAAGCCTCCAAGCTTTACCACCGCAATGTAGTTTTAGCAGATGGACCTGTCAATTTGTCATGAAATGTACACCCACCATTCTGAAATGATCAGGCTTGGCTGTATACGTCCTTCTTTCCCAAGACTGTGAGTTTTCAGGGTATTTAACTTTTCATGAGAGTAAAACTGTAGCAAACTCCTGCTTATCAGAGATAATTTGTAGTTGTATTAAGATTCCGTTTGGCTCTAGGTAACAGAAATTCCCCCACAATAAGATAAAGGTTTGTTTCTGTCTGATGTAAAAGCTGGGAGGCAGGCATGTCCGGGCTGGCAGGGCAGATTCTCAGAGCCTGGGACCCATGCCCCCTCTACTGCATTGCTATCCGGTTCCAAGTTTACTTCATGGTCCAGGATGTCTATCAGGGTGCCAGGAATTACTTTGAATTCCAGCCTGCAGAAGGAGATAGTGGGGGAAGGGCATGTCTCATCCTTTTAAAGACATTTCCCAGAAGTTGTGCACAAAACTACGTTGACAGGGATGCCTGGGTGGCTCAGTTGGTTAAACGGCTGCCTTTGGCTCAGGTCATGATCCCAGCGTCCTGGGATCGAGTCCCACATCGGGCTCCTTGCTCGGCAGGGAGCCTGCTTCTCTGTCTCTGCCTGCCACTCTGTCTGCATGTGTGCTCTCACTCTCTCTCTCTGACAAATAAATAAATAAATAAAATCTTTTAAAAAAAACCCACAAAACTCCGTTGACATTAAATAATTCGGCATCAAATAAGATGACAAGAATTTAGTCATATGGCCACCCCTGGCTCTAAGGAAGGAGGAAGATTTTTCTTAATTCTGGGTTGCCGTGATGCCCCCGAAACCCAATGCTTACTACTAAGGAACAATGGGGCAGGCCTGGATATGGGGGATCAAGCCACCTGGTATGGGGCGGTGGGAATGCCTTCATGCTGGGAGGACAGTGGGTGAACTAGGGACTTCAGAGAGCTGGAGAGCATATACCCATAGAGATCTGGGCCATACATAGCCAGATCTTTCAGTTTTGTGGTTTTTTTTAGGAGAAGCCAGAAATCTGGATTTTTATGTGAAATTCCTGATTTTTAAATATTGCCAGTACATTAAAATGTAAAAAAAAAACAAACAAAAACAAAAACACCACCAAAAAAAACCAGTGTAGTCCAAATAAAACCCATCTGTGTCAAGCCTACAAGCTGACAGTTTGCTTTCTTTGATCTGAAAGAATGGGCTTTGTTTCTTTTTTAGATTTTCAATTAAACAGCGAATACTAAGAGAGGATGATGTGTAAGGTACCACATCAAGGGCCATGAAGGACAAAAAGATATGATCTTTCCCTGAAACAGGAAAGTCTCTGATGTAGGAGACAGGTTTTATGACAAGAATTGGAAAAAACATTTTAAAAAAAGAAGAAGAGGGACGCCTGGGTGGCTCAGTTGGTTAAGCCTCTGCCTTCGGCTCAGGTCATGATCCCAGCGTCCTGGGATCGAGTCCCGCATCAGGCTCCTTGCTTGGCAGGGAGCCTGCTTCTCTCTCTGCCTCTGCCTGCCATTCTGCCTGCTTGTGCACTCTCTCTCTCTCTCTGAAAAATAAATAAAATCTTAAAAAAAAAAAAGAAGAAGAAGAAGTTGCAGTAACTGGGTTTTAGTTTTATTTTGTTTTCATTTCAGCCCAGTTTCCTTACCTGACCTCCATCTTATTTCCCTGGGTCTTTCCTCCATGTTTAATAGTTTCCATCCCCATTTTAGCTCACCCAAGTAAATAACTTTGTCCCCAGAATTCTGTATTCATAAATACACCTCTTGGAAATATCAAATATTCTCTTATTTTTCTGTTCTCAATATTGTTTTTCCAAGAAATTGCCTTAAGTCTTTCTTCACCTGCACCAGTCCTTGGAAGGCTAACCTTATAAACATGCATCTCTGAACTTGATTGTGTCCTCCAAAGAATGTATTGATGGGACAAAAATTGTCAATATTTAAGTGTCTACTGTATTCACTTCGCTTCTGCCAGAAGGAGAAAGTTGAGAGCCCAAGGAAAAGCCACCAAAGCCGCTGAATCAATCCTCTTAGGAAAAGCATTGAGAGTGGAACACAAGCTAGTCTCCCTCTGCCCTGGGGGACAGCAGATACCCAATCCCACTGCATTCCCTGATGCTGTACTAACTGGCAGACTGGAATCAGAACTGGCTATAACATTTGCAAGATCCATTGCAAAATGAACATACAGGACCCCTTGTTCAAAATTGCTAAGAATTTGCAACCAGCAACTGCAAAGCATTCAGCTAAGAGTGGGGCACTTCTGAGTGCAAGATACAGTGTGACTACACACGTCTCATGACCGCAAAGTTGACCGTGACTGCAGCAGTGGCCAGGGGAGTGACAGGAAAATACCACCCAGAAACAGAAGGGGAGGGGTTTTACAGGGGTATTGTGGGGGTGAGAGAAGCACAAGGGCAGTTGGTATGAGGGAAAAAAATGGAGAGGAAGGGATAATGGGGTTTTGTGTAAGTGTAAGGACCTCTTATTACCCTTTCTGGTGTTCAAGAGATACAAGTGATGAAATAAAGTTATTTTGAGAGAATGGTTTAGTCTCTAAGACTCTGGTGCCATTCATGGACTGAGACACAGGAGGTTACAACCATATATCCATTTCATAGCTATTAGTCAAGTCACAGGTTAAGGGATCACTGACACTTTGAGTAATGGTAGCTTGTTTGCATTTATGATCTGTAAGAAAGAATACCATGCTTGACTGACCAACTTCCTTCCTTCCTCCAACAAATATGAAGTCCTTCATTATCTTTCAGTAAGGAGCTTAAATATTTTCACTGAACAACTGTTAAAGTTAAGCAACCAAAGGATTATTTGGTTAAGCAACCAAAGGATTATTTTTCCTAATATAATTGCAAAGAAAATCATAATGGATCTTACGTGTTCCTAGCTGCTTATGTTTCCACACTCACTAGAAGTTTTGTTCAAGGGTAAGGTCTCTCCAGAGTCTTGTTGATCTATTGACCTTGCTCTTTACACCCTTCCACCTGCATCTGACTTCCATTTCGCTCTTTGCACTGTGTTCCTACAGCCACAATTTCCATGCAAACAAGTATTCTCAAAACATCAATTGCTTCCCAGAAAATTCCTTTGACCTCTTTACCTTGAGTAATAGGTCACTTTTCACCCAAAGTATAGCCCATACTGGGTTCTAAATATTACTTTTATGCTACCACTTTTTAATACCCTTGGGAAAAGTTCTTCCTTCTTTATTTTTTAAAATATTTTATTTATTTATTTGGCACACAGAGAGAGCACAAGCAAGGGGAGCAGCAGGCAGAGGAAGAGGGAGAAACAGGCTCCCTACTGAGTAAGGAGCCTGATATGGGGCTCCATCCCAGGACCCAGGGATCATGGTCTGAGCTGAAGGTAGATGCTTAACAACTGAGCTACTCAGGTGCCTCAAGGACACCCCTCTCTTTTGAGAGGCCTCAAAATCCTTAGCTGCCTTAGCCCTCAACCAAGCTCATTCTAAAAATGTCTAGCCTTGAATCAATCCAACAATCCATCTCCACTCCTACACCTCCAATGCTAGACTACAGGAGAAAATAACACAAATGTTGGGATTATTGCCACCAGAAACATATGGTCTCCACCTCATTTATGCTTCCAGTAATGTTTGCCAGTTCCTTATATGTCCCTGGTGAATGTTCTCTCTGAATCTTCACAGATCTACTGAAAATACTCTTCCATTTCCTCCTGCCACCTGTGCTGATACTGACCTCTTTTCTCTTAGAAATTAACCTCTCTTTCCCCATAGGGAGGAAAAAATATTGCTCTTGAGGGTGGACTTTTTCCATTTCTTCTGTGAAGGCTTGAAGAAGTTCTTGTGTGTCTCCACCTTCTATTTTTTGGAAGCCTGCCACAGCGGTGAAAAGCTGACCAGTCTAGAAGGATGAGAGGACATGCAGCAGAGCTGAAATGTCCTAGTCAGGACCAGCCTTGTGCTGTCAGTCCCTTGTGAAGCCCTCCACAGATATAATACAAACAACCCGTATGATGAGATTTGCCAAATCTCATCCAGCAGAACCAGCTTGTGGACCTGCAGACTCATTAGAAATAATAAATGGGGGGGCACCTGGGTGGCTCAGTGGGTTAAGCCTCTGCCTTTGGCTCAGGTCATGATCTCAGGGTCCTGGGATTGAGCCCCACATTGGGCTCTTTGCTCAGCAGGGAGCCTGCTTCCCCCTTTCTCTCTGCCTGCTGCTCTGCCTACTTGTGATCTCTCTCTTTCAAATAAATAAATAAAATCTTTAAAAAAAAGAAATAATAAATGGGTTTGTTTTCACTGACCAAGTTTTGAGTGGTTCGTGATGCACAATAGCGAATACAAACTCTGACCCCCTCTTTCTCTGTTCTCAGAGAAAGAAGTATACCTTCTTTTTTTAAAGCAAATCCTACTTCTTGCTGTTTATCTCATTCCTACCCATATACTTTCAGATCTCTTCCTTTCTGATTATATCTCTCCATATTGTGAACCTCTTGCTCTGCTCTCACTTTCCCTAATATGTAAACATGTGAAAATCTCTCTAAAATAAAACAAACATGTACGAAGAAGTAAACCTGTATCTTCAGCAAGTTACTGACCTATTCTGGCATTCCTTCTATTTATATGTCTTGAAAGAATAGTCTATCCTTGTATAGTTGTCTGGGTTCTCCAGAGAAACATAACCAACAGTATGTACTATATATACAGAGAGAGATTTATTTTAAGGAATTGACTTATGCAATTGTGAAGACTTAGTGAGTCAAAAAAGAAATACACACGTGTGTGTGTGTGTGTATGTGTATGTATGTGTGTGTGTGTGTGTGTGTATATATATATATATATAAAATGGGTAGACCAGTAAGCTGGAGACCCAGAGAAAAGTTGCAGTTCAAGTTCAAAAATGGTCTGGTGGCAGAATTCCTTCTTGTTTAGGGAGGTCAGTCTTTGTTCTATTAAAGCCTTCAACCGATTGGATGAGGCCCACCCATGTTATACAGGATGATCTGCTTTACTGACAGTCTAGTGATTTAAATGTTAATTTCATCCCAACTACATCTGGGGAAAACCCAGAAGAATGTTTGACCGAGTATCTGGGTACCCATGGTCTGGGCAAGTTGACACATAAAATTAACCATCACAACTTGCTATATCCATTTTTTTTTTTTTGTACTCAGCAATGATTCACTCTTTTCAGTTAACACCTTATTAATATACTGAAGGCATTTGATACAACCACACACTCTTTGTTCTTTTACTTCCTTTGTAACCCTTTCTTCTAGACTGTAGTCCTAGACTACTGCTTTTCTGTTTTCTTCATAGCACTTCTTCCTTTGCTTGCTTCTTAAGTGATCTTTAGGGTTGTGCTGCCCCGACTGTCTGGATCCTTGCTGCGTTAGTTGCTTTACCTACTGTATGTTATATCTTCCACTTAGCTCTCTATTTTGAGTCACATGCTCATTCATTTATTCATCAAAGGTATCTATTTTGGGTACTAAACACTATGGCGGTTTATGGCAACCTCTAAAATGGCCACCAATGGGGCGCCTGGGTAGCTCAGTGGGTTGAAGCCTCTGCCTTTGGCTTTGGTCGTGATCCCAGGGTCCTGGGATCGAGCCCCGCATCGGGCTCTCTGCTCGGTGGGGGGACTGCTTCCCTCTCTCTCTCTGCCTGCCTCTCTGCCTGCTTGTGATCTGTCTGTCAAACAAATAAATAAAATCTTTGTAATAAAATAGAATAAAATGGCCGCCAAGATCCCTCCCTCCTGTTATTCACACCCTTGTTTTGCCCCTCCCCTTAAGTGTGAACTCACAATAAACAGAATACAGCAAAAGCAAGGAGATGCCATTTCTGAGATCTGGTTATAAAAAGACTCTGGCTTCTGTCTCGCTTGCCCACCCTTGCCTTTCTTGGTCCTTCCCCACTCTCTTTCCTAGAGTCCTTGCTCTGGGGGAAGGATGCTGAGATATCCGGTGTAGGAGGTCTTACAGAGGGGCTTGTGTGGCAGTGAATTCACATGTCCAGGCAATAGCCAGTGAGAACTTGAGGCCTGCCAAGAAAGACCTGGAAAGGGAGCTTGGAAAGAGATCCTCTTCCAGTTGAATGTTGAGGTGCCTGCATGCAGCTTTGGTAGTTGCCTTCATCGCAGACCGGTGAGACACCCAAAGTCAAAGGCACTCGGCTAAGATGCACTTGGATTTCTGACCCACAGAAATTGTGAGAA
This sequence comes from Mellivora capensis, assembly GCA_004024625.1. Taxonomy (NCBI): domain Eukaryota; kingdom Metazoa; phylum Chordata; class Mammalia; order Carnivora; family Mustelidae; genus Mellivora; species Mellivora capensis. Next base: position 73,147 of record PISX010008143.1, on the reverse strand, counting down.
AATATACATCTGTGTTTTTAAGCAGTTAAGTTTGGTGTAATTTGTTTTACAGTGATAGATACCTAATACAGGGCTACCCAGGATCCAAAGTCAATTCAGATATAGCCCCTTGATGCAATAATGCTCTAGACTATTAAGGGTGATAGAAAAGAGGCCATGATCACAGTACAATATGCTAGGTGTCATAGAAATATACACCGCAGGATGCCTGGGTGGTACAGTGGGTTACATGTCTGATTCCTGGTTTTGGCTCAGGTCGTGATCTCAGGGTTGTGAGAATGAGCCCCACATTGGGCTCCATGCTCAGCATGGAGTCCGCTAATGACTCTCTCTCCCTCTCTCTTTGCCCCTAATTCCCCTTAAATCAATCAATCAAATAAATAAATAAATAAAATTTTTAAAGAAACATACACAGCAAGTGATGACAGAACAGAGAATTTTAATTGTGCTTGATACTAAAGGATTTGGTATCCTTTATTTGGTAAAGGATATTTGGTCAATTTGGTAAATTGGCAGATTTTATTTTGTCCCTGAATGAAGATGTTAAGCAGTCTGATAAAAATGAAGAGAAAAGGTGATAGGACGCTTAAGAGAAAGGAAAGTTTTAGAACCTCTTCTGGGAAGAATCGCTAAAGGATTTGGCAAAGAAACAAATAATGGTATCCAGGCAGTGTGGAGTTGGGGTCAAAGATCATGGACTTCAGGACCTTCCGGCAAGATTGGGTTTATGTATCAAATGGTCTTAGCAATATGGATATAAGATTAGAGAGGCTGGTGGTTGAATTTGGGACTTCAGAGAAGATTATACAGAAGAGCCAAAAAGCCAATAAAGAGAAACAGCTGAGAAAAATAGACAATTCTTAGAGTTCTGACTCATGGAATTCAGGTTGAATAGGGAAAGAGAGACAATCAAAGCTGCTGAGAGTCTGTGGGAAATACAGCCGATTCTGACCTCCTACCAATCCCTAGGACTAAGGGAGTGGGTGCTATTGGGTTTAAGCCTGGGTCATGCCCTCCATTTTGGAGTTGGAGGAGACTTCCAACAGAGTGTGGGAAAGGAATGGTTACCAGAAGGAAATGCAGTTATGCTACCATGAAGATTGAATCAGTGTTTTATAACAGAGACTGCTGGTTCCCTATCAAAATTTCCATTTCTGGGGCACCTGGGTGGCTCAGTGGGTTAAAGCCTCTACCTTCGGCTCAGGTCATGATCCCAGGGTCCTGGAATCGAGCCCCGCATCGGGCTCTCTGCTCAGCGGGGAGCCTGCTTCCTCCTCTCTCTCTGTCTGCCTCTCTGCCTACTTGTGATCTCTGTCTGTCAAATAAATAAATAAAATCTTTAAATTTTAAAAAAAAAATTTCCATTTCTTCCAGAGTATGAGAACCTCTAGTTTTTAGGAAGTGGAGTAACAACTGCCTTTCCTCCTGTGGCTAGGGATAGATAGCCATGTAACTAACTCGCTGCTCAAAGGGATGCGGACAGAAATGTGTGTACAACTTCTGGACTCGGCCCTTAAAGGGAAGGGGATAGCTTCCATTTCCCTTTTATTCCTCTTCTGCCAGCTGGAAAGTGGTTGTGGTGAGCCAACTTGGACCAGGAGGAAGAGATTACATCCTAGGGAGAACAGGACAACAGAACAAAGCTATAATCCCTGGATGATCTCATGGAGCCTTCATGGTCCTATATGAGGGCCAATTAAACTACATTTTTGAAGCTGCTATGTGAACCAGACTAATGCCATCTTGGATAGATCTGCCATGATGACCCCTCTGTGACCTGAAGCCTTGTGAGCACAGCCCCACCAACACCCACCCCCAACACATTCTTTCTTTTTGTTTAGCCACACCCTTAAGTATACCCTCAGGGCATATGTCCCTGATCTGCTTTGGAGATATGAATATGACACATGACTATTTTCAAACATTCTCCTCCTGGGTAGTCCCCCAGCAAGTATTCCCCAGCCTCTAAGGCTATAAAAGCAGTCTCGTGGGAGGTGGGGTTGCGGAGATCTACAGGTCTTGCTGCCACGGAAGACACGAAGACACGCTTCTGTCTGTAAGTCCCCTTAATAAAAAACCATTTCTTGTCAAGCTGGACTTGTCCAGCCTTTTTCTTTGGTCTTACAGCCCCTTCAGCCTATGGAGATTGTTCTGCATATACCTTCCTTTTACAAAACAGCCACTTTTAATGTGGTTCTCTGTCACAAGTGGCTGGACCTATATTTCAAGTAATTCAGATATGCAGTGGAAAATATAAGCTGGAAATAGAAATGACCATAGCAGAAAACAGAAAGTAGTAAGCAATAAACAGAGGCAGAGGCAAAAAGTAGGGGTGCAGAGAAGCATAACCTCACCCCCCGGCTGTGAGCTTTCAGGAGAGGTTGAAGGGTCTGATCAGTGACAAACTCCAGACCGCCTGTAGGTTGGGGGGATGCAGGCCAAGGAATATGCCTCAACAGCATGATTCTGCCAGAAAGGGACACAGCAATGGTTCTAGGTAAAGCAGTGATGATGGTAGTAAGATGACCCAAGCAACTTTTGAGCCTTGGTATACTTACTTAAATGAATCATGGTTTGGGCTAATGCTTCTTGATAATCATCATGGAAATTTAGAAATGTAGGAGCGAAAGAATTCTTAGCCAAGTAGAAAAACCTGTTGTAATGCAGTTTAAAAAATAAGGCCAGCGATGCTAAGTAAGTTTTGGGGATAGCCAGTAGAAGCCAGACATAATTCCCAGGCCAGTGAGAGCTGAGAATCTGTACTTAATTTGTAAAGAATCCCATCAAAGCTTTTTATTCCTTTGGCAAAATTATTACCTCAGGTTGCTATTTGTGATGCCCTCTTTTAATTTTCCATGGACATACTTTGCATTAACATAGCACTTTTTAGCTTTCAGAATATTTTAACATATTTTTTTCATATGATCCTGAGAATAATCCTGGGCAGTGAAGTAAGTGGAGAATTAGTAACATTTCCATTTTGCTGCTGGGGAAGTTGAAGCTGAAAGTCTTCAAGAGATCTTCCCATGATGAAGCACTAGTAATTGGCGGAGGGATTTGAGTAACACGCTCTTGCCAATCATCTGATTTTCCTGTTTTTTGCTCAGCCTTTCACTTCTTTCATGCAGGAAAAATATGTTGTGGCTCATGATGAAACTGGAGTAAACCTCACACAACAAATTATTCAGGGCATTTTTGTTATCTAGAGCTGCTCTGGCCAGTAGGTAGCCTCTAGCCCCATGCGGCTATTTAGATTTAAATTTAAATAAAATTTAAAACTCAGCTCCTCATAGTCACTTGAAGGGGTCAGTGGTTACACTTGGCCAGCGGTTACTCTACTGATACAGAACACTTCCATCACGTCGGAGAGTTCTGTTGGACAACCTAAGGGTGTCCCTTTCTCACCAATCCTCAGTCTTGCCCTCAGTCTGTGTATAATCCAAGCCCAAACTCTTCTACTTCCTAAAGCAGATTTGCAAAGTGGTCATCCCAGTTTTACAACTGGTAACAGCGAGAAATCGTTTGACCTAGACCTAGACCTACGAAGGAGACGGGAGAGGGTAATAAAAGCCCCAAAGCCTTCCACCCAAGTCCCGCCAGCAAATGGGCGGTGAAAGCCCACCCAGAAGCAGAAGAGGAAGGAGAGCCAAAGGGGCGGAGCCGAGCGCCGCGCGCTCGGGGCGGGGGGGAGGGGGAGCGCCGTCACGAGGCCGGGGGCGGGCCCACGAGAGGCGGGCCCGTGGGTGGAGCGGGGAGCAGGGCGGCCGGCGCGCCAGCACTGCCGTGCGTGCTCACGTGACAGGTCCGCGAGGGCCCGCTCGCGCAGTCGTCTGAACGAGCGAAGATGGCGGCGGAGAGGGAACCTCCTCCGCTTGGGGACGCGAAGCCCACCGACTTTGAGGAGCTGGAGGACGGAGAAGACCTGTTCACCAGCACTATGTCCACCCTCGAGGTGAGACCGTGTCGCCGTGGGTGCTGCGCTCCGCTACTGCCGCGCGTTTCACCTTTAGGTGCCTTTCCCCCGCCGGGACTTGTCCCTCCCCACCCCCCGGGTTTGCAGGGACCTGCTCGGGGCGACACCTGTGACGTGGGTCTCACCTCAGGTACCTGTCAGCGGGCTGGAGCTTGGCCTGGACGGCTAGGCTTCCTCGGGAGACCAGCCCGCGGGCCGGAGGCTGACCTGATCCTCTCTGCGGGGGGGGGCAGGGACCGGCCCGAGCCCTTTCCCGGCTCAGCTGGCTTTCCTCCCTGTCACTTGCATCTCTTCTCCAGACCAGAAAAGGGCTTGCCCTGAGTCCTGGTAAACCTCACCACCCTCCCGACGACCTCCTCACCCGCTTTGAAGAGGTGCTTGCTTTTCCCTTCCCCAAGGGAGGGTGTGCCCCTGAAAGGAGAGAGCAGTGAGCTGAGTGTTGAGTGGCCCTGGCTGTCCAGGGAGCGCGTGGATGCACTTTTCCCAGTTATGATCTTCATGGACTGCCGGTTCCCCTTGAGGGAGGTGCCTCAGTATTCGACTGTTAAATGCATTTAACCGGTTTTGTCTTCTTTAGTTGCTAGACTTTCTAAGAAGAAGAAGAAGAGTGTTCTAAAAAGAAAAAAAAAAAATGAGTGTTTATAAAATATTAAGTTGAAGGGAGGGTGTCGTCCGGGAAAGTGCTGGTTGGTTGTTGGTTTTTTGTTTGTTTTGTTTTGTGTTAAAGTTATCTCGGAGAAGTAAAAACAGATCCTCACTCCCTTTTTCCTCTTTTCTCGCATGGTCAGCGGTCTCTGAAGTTGAGTGTTCCTGTTTTTGTCAAAGGAAACACTGTTAACTGTATTGGCCTCCTAGATCCATTTCGGGTTTGAATTTGGTGAGGGTGCCCACACCTCATACCCAGTTTTATGCGTGTATGTATATTAAAATGTAAGCAAATTGCCCAGAAGATTGTTTACCTTGGGCTGTATTTCCTTATAAAGTGCTTTTTAGTATGCTTTTGGGGGGCTTGTGCAGCTAGACACCGAATCAATTGGAAATTACAGTAAAACACCTTTTATTTTAAAATCATTTACTGGGGGGCACCTGGGTGGCTCAGTGGGTTAACCTCTGCCTTCAGCTCGGGTCATGGTCTCAGGGTCCTGGGATGGAGCCCCCTGTCTATTGGTGATCTCTCTCTCTCAAATAATAAAATCTTAAAAAAAAAAAATCATTTACTGGAAACTTCCCGGAACCACTTTCCACAGTGACCATACACTGCAAATTGTGTATACAGATTCTCAGTCAAACCCCACCTTCCCTCAAATTATAAGCTGCTTGGGGCTGGGGATAGTGCCTTGATCATCTTTGTGTTCCTTCCAGTCCTGAATATTTCCATTTGGTAAATGTTTGCTGGATTCATTGTCAAAACATCACCTCCTAACAATTAGTAAAAATTATCTTGCATAACAGATTAGCCTTTTGGGTTTAGTATCTTTTTAGCCCTTTATACTTACTGTATAACTATCTTAAAATGTAATGAGAGTTAGTGTTTGTGCAGGATTCCAAGACCTGTATTTCCTTGAGGGCTGCAGAGGTTTTCCACCAGCTAGGATCAAAACAAACTATTGACCTAGAGTAAACTTGACACTGTGAACACTAAGCATTCCGTTTAATTGAGGCTTTTAGGAGTTGAGTAAAAGGAACTATAATCTACCTCCCATTTGGTTCGGTCTTTTTAATAGGGTCTTTGCCTTTTTTTTTTTTTTTTTTCCAATAAAAGTCTACAGAACTTTTGAGTATGAATCAATTTATCTTGGTTAGTACATGGTGAAAGTTGTAAATAAAGTTGATTTTGATTGTTTATCTAAACCCTGTTTGTTATAGATTCATTCAGGTTATTAACTTTAAGGTAGTATAACTGAGATTTATAAATTCAGAATGTTTTTTGCTTTCCAAACTCTTACAGGAAGGATATATAGCACTGTTTTTTTAGTATACCAAAAGTGCTGTAAGGGAATTTTCTTTTTCAGTAACTCCACTTTCGTTTTTAGAAGTGCTTCTCAAACCTCCTGTGTTGGAGAAACCAGGGGATTCTTGTTTGAAATGCAGATGCCGCTAGATCAGTGCTTTTCAGAGTTTATACATAAGTTACCTAGGGATCTTGTTAAAGTGCAAATTATGATTCTGTAGGGCTGGGAAAAGTCTGTTATTATGCATTTCTAACACACTCCTCATGACCTTGCTTCTGGTCCACAGACAATAAGAAGTTCCCAAGCCCCAGATAATTCTGATGTAGATCATCTGCTTTGAATAGTTATTATCTAAGCTATAAATTGAAAGACATATAAATTAATGTCTTTAATTAAAGAAAAAGTACAAGTTTTAAAAATTATACATTTATGTAGAAACTTTTTCCTTTGAGGGCATTTGGAGGGGGAAAAAATCAATTGAAATCCATATAGGTGAAATAAGATAATAGACATTTTCAGTGTCATCATTGTTAGGCTTGTAATGACCGTACAACTTAGTGTATATTTTTAACATAGTATTAGACTGGGGCGCCTGGGTGGCTCAGTGGGTTAAAGCCTCTGCCTTCGGCTCAGGTCATGATCCCAGGGTCCTGGGATCGAGCCCCACATCGGGCTCTCTGCTCCTCGGAGAGCCTGCTTCCTCCTCTCTCTCCCTGCCTGCCTCTCTTGCCTACTTGTAATCTCTGTCTGTCAAATAAATAAATAAAATCTTTAAAAAAACAAACACATAGTATTAGACTTCTTTCGTTTCATAATTAAGAACAGTCACATAAAGCCAAATTCAGTGAATGAAGCATATTTAAAACTCTTAGTGTTTGTTATTGTTGTGACTATGAAACAAAAAATAGGCAGCAGCTGGCATAGAGGGCTGGGAAGAGAAAGAGAGGGAGAAAGAATCTAGTGAAACTTGTTCTTTTTGAGAGGCAGGGCTTTAAATGTTTAAGAATACTGCTTTTTCCTTAAATGATACAGCCCTAAGCTTAAAAGGTGCTTGCCCTAGAGCAGTATGGAGTAGTAAGATCACACCTAAAGGAAATAATAAAGGGGTGCCTGGGTTGCTCAGTTACTTAAGTGTCTTCTTTTGGCTCAGGTCTTGATCCCAGGGTCCTGGATAACCCTGCTCAGCGGGGAGTCTGTCTCTCCCTCTGCGCATCCCCCCCTCCTAGAGCATGCACATTCTCTCTCATGAGTGCTCTCTTGAATAAATAAAATCTTTAATAAAAAAATAAAGTTGGGAAATTTATATTATATGCCTTGTTCTCTATCTTAAACAGCTGTATTGAGGTATAATCTACATACCATGCAATTCATTCATTTAATGTACAATTTAATGGTTTTCTAGTACAGTCACAGATACGTGCACCCATCACCACAGTTAGTTTTAGAACATTTTCGTCACCTCAAAATGAAACCCCGTACTTTTTAACTATGACCCCCTATCCCCATTCCCCAAGCCTCCCTGTCCCCAACCTTCAACAACCACTAACTAACTTTCTGTCTCCGTGGACTTCGCTGTTCTGGACTTTGTATGAATGAAATCATATATGGTTTTTCATGACTGGCTTCTTTCACTTAGCATAATGTTTTCAAAGTACTCTTTATAGAATGGGATGGAATAATATTTCATTGCGTGGCTGTACCACATTTTGTTTATCCATTCGTCAGTTGATGGACATGTGGATTGTTTCCATGTTTTGGCTACTGTGAGTAATGCTGCAGTAAACGTTTGTGTACAAGTAGAATTACTGGGTCCTATGGTAATTGTACTACATTTAATCATTTGGATAATAGCCACACTGGTTTCCCAAAGAAGTGGCCACGCCATTTTACATTTCCATCAGCCATGTGCGAGGGTACCAGTTTCATTATACCCTTACCAACACCTGTTAATATGACTTTTTTTGGTTCTGTTCATCTTAACGAATATGAAGTGGTTTCTTAGTGTGGTTTTGATTGCATTTTCTTGGTAACTAAAGATATTGCACGTCTTTTCATATGCTTTTTGGCCATTTGTATATCTTCTTTGGAGGTATGTCTATTCAGATTCTTTGCTCATTTTTTTACTTGAGTGGTTTATTACTGAGTTACAAGAATTCTTTATATGTTCTAGATACAAGTTCCTTATTACATGTATGATTTGTAGATATTTTCTCCCGTTCTCTGGGTTGTCTTTTCATGTTCTTGATGGTGCCCTTAACAATTTTAAAAATCATTTAGCAAGGTCCAGATTATTTTTAAAATTTTGTTTCTCATGCTTTCACTGTCATGTCTAAGAATCCCATGCCAAATCCAAGGTCATGAAGATTTATGTATTTATGTAAAAATTAGGATTTAAGAAATTTTTGATTTTGGCTCTTACTTTTGGGTCTTTGATCATTAGAGTTAGTTTTTGAGTATGGCATGAAGTAGGGTCCACCTTTATTCTTTTGCACGTGGCAATTCATTTGTCCGAGCACCATTTGTTGAAAAAACTTATTCTTTCCCCATTTGAGTGGTTTTTGGCACCATTGTTGAAAATCGCTTGACCATAGATATTCATACCTGGTTCTCATACTAACCTCAAATACAAGGGTCAGTTGAAGTTAAGATGAGGACCATAGTTTGGTCAATTGTGTCATATGATAGAAATTATAGAGCATTTCATATTCAGTATCTAGATGGTCTTAAAACTCTTCTCTATCCCTGTGCTCAGAAGACATCTTACTTCATTGACTCCAGCAAATACTTGGGTATTTACCCTCTGCTGTACCGTTTAGATGATAATCATAGTGCAAGTATCAGCGAACTATTGCAAATCTTGGAGGACAAAAAATCTCCAGTGGAGAAGAAAGAGGTGTACGGAAAACTCATGCAGGTTGTGATTATATGGTCTGAAAATGCATTTGTTTTCAGTGGAAGTACCAATAAAACATTGGGGAGATTCTAATTCCTTTCAGTGTTCCTGATACATAGTAGATGAACAGTAAATGCATCTGTTGGCTGGGAGAAGCTCACTGAAGAGGTAATATTTAAGAGAGACCTTGAAGGGGTGATGTAGTTTCAAAGTGGGAAAATAGCAAGTCTCACTCGAGGGTCAGTCCATTTTCTAGGAAACCATAAAAAAATTGTGTGAGTGGCTGAATATGGGACGTTATATGTTTACTATGGGTGAGATTGTGAAGGGCTTTGGAATTTGTTACGTAGGTGGGTGAGATCTATGAAAGATTTTGATGGCTGTTAACGTGATCACCTGGGAAGATAAACGTGCTAGCAGTCTGAGAGGTGAATTTGAGTGGAAGGTATTTCTGGTAGGTTGATGAGTTGGAGGCTATTTTAAGCCTGAAGTTAAAGACCTCAAGAAGGAAAGCACTAATAATAAAGGAGAAAAGAAATTGATGGAAGAGTAGCTCAAAAGTTAGACATCTAAAGACATCATTTTTGTCTCCCTCTCTTGAGGTGATTCTTAGACAAAGGAATTTTGAGTTTCATTTCACTGAGGGATATATTAAACCAGTGAGGAGAACGCCAAGCAGTTAGAAATGCTGGATGGGCTAGAAATATTGATTTAGGAATCTCATAAATTTGTTGAATGATTACATTAAATCAGATTGTGGACATCTAGTCCCTGCCCTGTGGAGTATAGGAAAGGAGTCAGTATAATAAACAGCTGTGTGAACAGACACCTGCAATACCAGGTGATACATGTGTAATTGAAATGCGCACATGGCACAAAAATGGTACAGAAGACTGGAGTGACTTAGTTGCGTAGAAATGATCTTTGATATCATGTAAGTAGGTGAAATTATGAGGAGAGAATAAGTAGAGTAAGACAAGGGACTGTTGATGAAGAGCTACTAAATTAGTATATACTGTGCTTTTGCAACAGATAGTAATAGTGTATAAGTTGTTAATTCTGTTTTCTGATCTCTGGGTAGGCCTTCAACTTTAAATGTACTCATTTTTCTGAAAATTCCAACGTGAGTTACCTTTGTTTCGGAAAAACATCTTATGATCAGGTGTTTAAAGGAGGTGAGCACTGAAAATTACTAAAATTTTTTTGAAGCAATAGCACTCTAATTGACCACTTGCCTTTAAAAACCATTAAATTTGAGGATTTTAGAATGAACTATTTTTGTGCCTCTAAAAAATGTTATTAAATGAAGTTGCTTGAGATAGAGTTACTTTTCTGTAGACTTTTTTCTTAAAAAGAATAAAATTGGCCTTTAGTGTAATTTTACAAGTAGCCACTTTCCTCTGAAATGGAATTGTGTTTTTTGTTTTTTTCCTTTCTGTGATGGTAGTTTTTACTTGGGCAAAATTAACCTCAATTTAGTAAAATTCACTACCACCTTAATCAAGATACAAAATACTTTTATCTCCTAAAAAAATTCCATAGTTAACACTTCCCATTCCTAATCCCTGGCAATCACTGTTCAGTTAGATGGAATCATACAGTGTGAAACTTTTTGAGTCTAGCTTCTTTAATTTAGCCTAAAGTATCTGAGACTCAGCTGTTGTTTCCTGTTATCAATAGTTCATTACTTTTTTATTGCTGAATTTAGTATTCTATTGTAAGTCTGTATCACAGTTGTTTGTTGTTGAAGGACTGTTGTTTCTAGCTTCAAGCATTAATGAGTAAAGCCAATATAAACATTTATGTGCAGGTTTTTGTATGAACACAGTTTTCATTTCTTGTGGGTGAATATTTGGATGTGAGATTGTTGGGTTGTATGGTAAGTATGTTTGAATTTGTAAGAAACTGCTATACTTGTGCCAGAATGATTTGTAAGAGGTGAAGTCACTTGCTTTTTGTCCCATGAGTTAATGGCTGTAGTAATAATACAATTCAAGAACATATCCATTATGACACTGTTGTCCAAGTCTGAGAATCGTTAATCTATGGTTTTATTTTCTAGAAAGTATGATGCGCCAATACAAAAGCATGTCACTCTATTTCCTGGTATCGTAAAAGTTATTTTAATACAGAAATTTTACCCTTATTCAGAGTCACACTTTGTATGTATTACTGAATGTTTGAATATTGAAAGCTTGCCCCAGAGAACCTTTTGTGCAGTTATTTGTTTTAGTCTCTGGTCAGGTTTCTATCCATTCCATCTTTGAAATCTAATGAAATTATAAAAGATCCAAAGGAAGGAAGGGAAAGAAAGCAAAGAAAGAAAATGCCAGACTCTTCCAAATCAGATGTATTATTACATTCCCATAGCAATGAATGAGAATACTAGTTGTTTGACATCCTGTCTGCACTTGTTAGTGTCAGTTTTGATTTTAGGTAGTGGTAAGCTTTAGGGGGGATTACACTGTCTTGAAAGAAGTGATTGTTAAATTGTCAAGAATTTGGGAACCGGTTATTAAACACAGACATTGTTAAAAATAAGTTCCACAAACATATTTAAATGAATTATATTAAAAATGAAGGTGGGTCGCCTGAGTGGCTCAGTTAGTTAAATAGCTGACTCTTGATTTTGGCTCAAGTCAAGATATCCAGGGTCCTGGGATCAAGCTCAGTGACAGGCTCCGCACTCAGTGGGGAGTCCGCTTCAGGATTCTCTCTGCTTCTGCCCCTCCCTTCACTCTCTGGCTCACACTTTCTAAATAAATAACGTTGAAGTCTTCTCTCTCAAAGACGTGGTTGCTGAACATTTACCAGCACACCAATGATTACCAATGATATACATTCTGTAATGATTAGTGATGTTGAGGTCTTCATGTGCATATTCACTGTCTGAAAATCCTCTTTGGTGGTGTCCTTTCACATCTGTTGCCTATTTAAAAAGTTGGATCTCCTTATTGAGTTTTGAGAATTCCTCATGTATTCTCAGTACAGATCCTTTGCCAGATGTATGTTTTGCAGATATGCTTACCCAAACTATGGCTTGTCTTTTTATGCTGTTAATATCACCTTTTACAGACCGAAAGTTTGTTACTAGATGAAGTGCAAGTTACCCTTTTGTTGTTGATCGTATGTTAGATTTCACTTGTGAAATTCTTTCTTAATGCTAATGCAAGGTTACAAAGGTTTTATATTTTCTTCTAGAAGTTTTATTAATTTTAGCTTTTACAATTAGGCCTAGGATTCAGTTAATTTTCATGTGCATTCAAGTTATGTTTTTTTGCATGTAGATATCCAATTGTTACAGCCCAATTATGGAAAAATAATCACCCCGTTAAGGTTTGTTTTATGGATCAAAATCTGGTCTTTGTGGTAAATATTATGTTTGCACTCCAGAAGGCTATATAGAGTCATATGTGGATGGGTGGAGTGTTCTATAAATGTTATTTCAAGTTGTTTGGTTGTATTTTTCGATTTTTACAGTATTGTCAATGAATCTCATATGCTTTATGCCAAGTTACGCTAGACTTGAAAAGTTTCTTGATGAGTTGTCTTTGAACCTTTTTTAAAGGTTTTGATCTTTTTTTATCTTTTTAAAAGATCAATTGAGCATATATGTGTATACATCTGTTTCTGGACTCCATTCTATTTCACTGATCTACTGACTTTACCAGTTGTATGCTGTCTTACTGTAACTGAGTCTTGAAATTAGTAGTGAGTCCATTGACTTTTTTTCTTTTCAAAATTGCTTTCCCATTTCTACTTATTTTGCCTTTCTGTATAAGTTTAGAATCAATTTATTGATTTCTACGAAAACTTCCACCTCAGATTTTTTATTTGGTATTGTGATGAGTCCATAGATTAGTCTCTGGAGAATTAACATATTAACAGTATTGAGCCTTTAAGTCATAGGTTTACTATTTTTTTAAAAAAAGATTTTATTTATTTATTTGACAGAGGGAGACACACAGCCAGAGAGGAAACACAAGTGGGGGGCAGAGGGAGAGAGAGAAGCAGGTATCCCTCAGAGCAGGGAGCTTGATGCAGGGTTCAATCCCACTCGGATCATGACCTGAGCAGAAGGCACAGGCCTAACAACTGAGCCACCCAGGTGCCCCTAAGCCATAGGTTTACTGTTTCTTTCCATTTTTTTCTTGCTTACTTGATTTTTTTCATCGGTGTTTCAGCATACCAATCTAGCACATATTTAGTTAGTTCATACTTATTTCGTGGCTTTTTTTTACATTTGTTTGTTGGTGGTCTATTGACCCTCTATCCAGCAACTACTAAACACTCATTAGTTCTAGTAGGTTTTTTGGAGAGTCCGTGGGATTTTCATGTATTTAATCCTGCTGTTTGTGTTTGGGGGTTTTATTTCTTTGTTTTCTGTATGCCTTAATGTAGTAGCTAAGACCATCAGTATAATATTGGATAGGAGTGGTAGAAGTGGTTCCATTTTCCTTTTTATGAATTTAGGAGGTAAATATTCTTTCTCTCTACCTACGATGTTATCTGGTAAGTTTTTTTATTTTTAAATAATCTCTCCACCCAACATGGGACTTGGGACCAAATTTATGTTAACTCTTATGAAAACTGAGATTCAATGTCGCATGTTCTACCAACTGAGACAGCAAGGTGTCCCTTAGGTTTTTTTGGTTTGGTTTGGTTTGGTTTGGGTTTTTTGTTTTTGTTTTTGTAGATGTCCTCCACCAGGTTAGAGAAGTTCTGTTCTTAGTTTTCTGGTATTTTGTATTCATGAATGGAGGCTGGTAGATAGTAGATTCTCTTTCTGTTTATTAAGATGATTGTGTAGTTTTCTTTTTAGGTTAATGATAACATGGATTACATTGCTTGATTTGAAAACAATAAACCTTGCCTTCCTGGGATAAGCCCATCACAGTCATAAATGTACTTATTTTCCTTTTTATATGTTGCTGCATTCAGTTTGATAATGTTTTATTTAGGCTCCTATGTCTGTTACAGTAGATATTTGTGTAGTATTTTCTTTTATGTGTAATATCTTTGATTTTGGTACCAGAAATACTGGTTTCATTAAGTGAATTGGAGAGTGTTCATTCCTCTTCTGTGTTCTGGAAGAGGTTGAATGGAATTAGTCTTACTGTCTTCTTTAAAGGTTGATAGGACTCACTAGTGAAATCATCTGAGCATGTAGTTTTGTTTTTGGAAGACTTTTAACTTCAAATTCATTATCTTTAATAGATACAAGGTGATTTCTTGTTGAACTTCTATAGTATGGGTTATTCAAGTAATTTGCCCATTCAGTCTAAGTTGTGAAATTTATGGGCATAAAGTTTTTCATAATACTCTTTTTTATCCTGTGATCATGTTTGTGGAGTCCGTGGGTGTTGCCCCTGCCTTTTCACTCCTGGCATTGACAATTTATGTCTCCTGTTTACTTATTTATTCGTTTATTTTAGTCTCTCTAGAGAATATCTTGGGATCTTTTCAAAGAATCCGCTTTTGCTTGATTTTTTTTTTCTCTTGTTCGTGGAGGCTTAAAACATTGATTTGAAACTTGGTGGTTTTTTGTTTGCTTGTTTTGTTTTGTTTTTGAGTATTAGCTATATATTTCTTTGTAAGCACAGCTTTAGCTATATCCCACGAATTTTAATGCTGTGTTTGTTTTCATTAAATTTAAACTATGCTCTAGTTTCCCTTCTGACAGTACTGTTTGACCTGTGGGTTATTTAGAAATGTGTTAATTTCCAAAATTTGGGGATTTTCTCAATATGTCTCTGTTATTTCTACTTTAATTTGATTATGGTTAGAAAGTGTTTTGTGATTTTAGTACTTTTAAATGTGTTAACATTTGTCTCATGGCCCAGAATATGGTCTCTCATGGTGAATATTTTGTATGTGCTTGAAATGAATGTATATAATCTGACGTTATTTTTGAGGTGTTGTATAAATGTTAAGTTGGTTAAAAATTTTTCCAGGTCTGCTCTATCTTGCCTTGCTACCTGTCTATTCTTTGTTTTTTTTTTTTAAGATTTTATTTATTTGTCAGATTGAGAGAGAGAACACACAAGCAGGCAGGGTGGCAGGTTCCTTGTTCAATCTCAGGACCCTGGAATCACTGAGCCCAAGACAGTGGCTTAACCAACTGAGCCACCCAGGCGTCCCGTTACCTGTCTATTCTATCAATTACTGAGAGAAGAGTGATGAAGTCTCCAAATATAATAGTTGACTTTTAATTTGTTATTTATACTTTCAGTTCAGTTTCATCTTCATATTGAAGCTCTGTTGTTAGACACAGACTTAACATTGTTATGATTTCTTCATAAATTGGTGATGCTTTTATCATATGACGTCTCTCTTCATTGCTGATAATACTCCTTGTTGGAAGTTTATCTGATATTTATGTAGCACTCCATCTCTTTTTTGGTTGTTTGCATGACATAGTTTTTCCATTCTTTTACTGTTAACTATCTGTGTCTTTAAAGTATGTATTTTGTAGGTAGCATATTGTTCTGTATTGCTATCTTTATATCTAGTCTAGCTACCTCTGCCCTCTAATTGGTGTGTTTAATGTAATTATTGGTGTAACTGGATTAGATCTACCATTTTATTTGTTTTCTGTTTTTCCCATTTCCCCTTTCCTTCCTTCTTTTTTATTAATGTCTGTAAGTGTTTAATTTTAATTTGTCTACTGGATTTTTTGCTTTATCTTCCCTTCCTCTTATATATATACTTACGTATATTTGTTTATAACATATAATTATATTTTAATGTATATTTATATATGTCTGTGGTTGCTGTAGTGATTATAAAATACATACCTAATAATTTACCATCTAATTAGAGTTAAAATTATACTCTACAAATAAAATGTAAATCTTTATAACCATTTACCTCTCCTTTCTCTATGTTTTTAGTTTTCACATATATCTCCATACATTGAAAACCTTACCAGACAGTGTTATAATTTTTGGTTTCTTAGTCATACACGTTTTCAATAATGTAAGAGAAGAAAAATGGTCTATTTTATTTCTCCAGTTAGTTAATTCTTTCTGTGATTCTCACTGTATTCCTGAAGTTCCAAATTTATGTTAACTCTTATCATGTATCTTCAGGCTAAGATTGTCTTTTGGTCCCCCCTACACTTTTTGTTTGTTTGTTTGTTTGTTTGTTTTTAAAGAACTGGCCTAGTGATGATAGGTCCCTATAGTATTCTTTCATTTGAGAATATCTTTATTCCTTCTTTGTTCCTGGAAGATATTTTTGCTGGGTATGGGAATTATGTTGACTTTTTTTTTTTTTTAAACATTGTAGAGATATTGTGCCACTGTTATCATCTCTAATTTCTCATGAGAAATATGCAGTCTTTGTAATTGTTTCCCTGAATGTAATTTTTTTTTTTTAGCTACTTTAAGTTTTTATTTTTACTCTTTGTTTTTTCAGCTGCTTTTTATGATGTGGCTGGATAGGATTTTCTTTGAAGTTGTCTCAAATCTGTAAATTTAGGTATTTCAACAAATTTGGGACTTTTAAAAAATTTTATTTGACAGAGAGATCACAAGTAGGTGGAGGGGCAGGCAGAGAGCGAGGGGGAAGCAGGCTCCCCGCTGAGCAGAGAGCCCAAGGGGATGCAGGGCTCGATCCCAGGACCCCGGGATTGTAACCTGAGCTGAAGGCAGAGGCTTAACCAGCCACCCAGGCGCCCCAAGGGACTTTTAGCTATTATTTATTGAAATATTTTTGTGTACTTCTCTAGGAGTCCACTGAGGTCAATGTTAGACTTTTTAAAATTGTCTCACAGTTCCTGCCTTTGTTTTCCCTCTATTATTCAGATTGGATATTTTCTAATGATTTTTCTTCAAGTTCACTGACTTTTTCTGTCAGGAATTGTAAAGAGTCTGAAATTGTATGTTCCTTCTAAGCTAACAAATTAACTTGGAAGACTTGATTAAGCACTTTTACTCAAAAAATAGCAAGCAGCATGAGTATCATGTTTGTGATAATTTCCCCTATCTCTCTCTTGATGGGGTGGTGTGATAGGAGTAGGAGGGGAGAGATTAATATTGCATCTTCCTTTGGTTTGTGTCACAGCTGTAGAACCTGAGTTGAGGGAACCCAGATCATTATAAGAGGCAATAAGTGTGCGTGTTCTTTGCTCCAGAGGAGACATTGTCTGTATTAGAATGGACACCAAACAAATCCAGTCTTTGGGAAAGAGACATTGACCTCTGTTTTCTAAGGCTATTTCCTAGAAACGTGGCATTCTGTCAGAGTTGTAGCTGCCTGCACCGGGCACATACTTTTGCTCAGCTTGAGGTCACTCTTAGGGAAAAGCAGTGAAAGAAAGGAGAGAAGATACTAATGAGGATTTCTGTCCCCCTTCTTCACATTTGTAGGTCCTCTTTTCCTGGTTCAGCTGGCCAGAAAAGTAGGTTTTCTCTTAGGATTTTAGCTGTCAATGCTGTCATCATGGCAGGTTTCATGCATCTAGCCACTGAATTTGGCCTCAGGGCAGAGCCAGGAAAGAAAATGGGGTAGGAAGAGGAAGAAAAGAAATTTTTCCACTAACATTCTCTTGGTAGCAGGGGCCCTGTGTTATAATTAAAAGATAAAGATTTTTCTCAGAGTGATTCTGCACACACTACTAGTATAGTTCTACAATTGGAACCATTCTCAGGAAACACTGAAAGAGATTAAAGAAGGGGGGAAAATCATAAAATTAACCCTCACATTTTGTCTCCTTACCCAATCTATCTGCCGTTATCTAATTTAAGTCTTAGTTTTTTGTATTCTGTTCAGAGCTTTTAGTGCTGCTAATCAGTGGGAGAGAAAGGTATGATAGTACATCTGTACACCACCACCAAATGCTGGCAGAAGGAACTCTCATTCACTGCTGGTGGGAATGCAAAATGGTACAGCTAGTTTGGCAGACAGATTGGCAGTTTCTTATAACTTACTCTTACATAGTCCGGTAATCACTCACTCTCTACAGTATTTATTCAGAGAAGTTGAAAATTCATGTACACACAAAAAACAGCACACGATGTTTACAGCAGCTTTATTCATAACAACCAAAACTTGGAAGCAACCAATATGTCCTTCAGTAGGTTAATGGGTAAGTAAACCGGTGCTTCGAGTCAGTGGAATGTTATTCAGCACTAAAAAATGAAATATGTTATCTAGCCTTGAAAAGACACAGAGAAAACTCAAATGCGTATTACTAGTTAAAGCACACAGTCTAAAAAGATTACTTATCATATGATTCCAACTATATGATATTCTGGAAAATGCAAAACTGTGAAGACAGTAAAAAAATCAGGCTATTTCAAATTTCTCAGTATTATAGATGATCTCATTGACAAACTTGGGAATAATTCTTAGGCATATTCATAATTATTTTCTTGGAATTCAGTTAACAGATAGTCATTGAGCGTTTGTAGCCTGGAACAGAGTAAAAAATTAGTAAACAAAAGAAGATAGTCTCCTTTCATTACAGAGTTTATAATTTATAAACAGTTAATCATTAAAGTGTGGTAAGAGAAATTATGATAGGGGAAGTAGCTATTCTGTGGGAGCATGTAGGCCATTCCCCTAACCAGACTCAGCTAGAGGTGAGGTTGAGGTTGTCAGGAAGATCTTCCAGAATAAAAATCTATAAGCTTAGTTATTTTTAAATTCCTTCAAGTGAAATTGCTATGGTAAATTAGGAGGCCCACCTTTGTGAGAGTTGGAGACTGTAAGAATGAAGCTCCAAAGAGAAAAAAACAAACACCTTCCCATTAAATTCTATAAAGAATTGAAACTGGGGGTGCTTGGTGGCTCGGGTGGTTGAGCGTTGGACTTGGTTTCAGCTCGGGTGTGATCTCCCAATTGTGGGATTGAGCCCCACATCGGGCTCTGTGCTCAGTGTGAAGTCTGCTTCAAATTCTCTCTCCCGCTCGTACTCCTCTCTCCCAAATAAGTAGATAAAATCTTTTTTTTTTTTAATTTATTTATTTGTCAGAGAGAGGGGGGGAGAGAGCGAGCACAAGCAGAGTGGCAGGCAGAGGGAGAAGCAGGCTCCCTGCCGAGCAAGGAGCCCAATGTGGGACTCGATCCCAGGATGCTGGGATCATGACCTGAGCCAAAGGCAGCCGCTTAACCAACTGAACCACCCAGGCGTCCCAGATAAAATCTTTTTATTAAAAAAAAAGAAACTTTTTGAAAGGTGTTGAGAGGGGCACCTTCAGTCGGTTAAGCGTCTGCCTTCAGCTCAGGTTATGATGTCCTGGGATCGAGCCCTGCATTGGGCTCCCTGCTCACCGGGAAGCCTGCTTCTCCCACTCCCACTCCCCCTCCCTGTGTTCCCTCTCTGGCTGTCTCTCTGTCAAATAAATAAAAAAAATCTTAAAAAAAAGAGAGAGAGAGCTATTAATTAATGTCATTATGCCATAGAGGATAGTTTACTTAAAAAGCTAATGAGAAAATCTTAAGAATTAGGAATGACTTCAAAAGAGTATCCTACAAAAAGTTTATTAATCATAAAAAGAAAAATTGATTATTTATCTTTACTAAAATTAAGAATTTCTGTTCATCTAAGTCCAGTATTAAGACTGGGTTGGAGGTGGACAGCTGGCTGCCTTAGTCAGTGGAGCATGGGACTCTTAATCTCAGGGTTATAGATTCAAGCCCCACATTGGGCGTAGAGATTATTACTTAAAAATAAAAGTTTTAATTAAAAAAGAAAAGGTCATGATCCCAGGGTCCTGGGATCCCCGCCCCGCATCAGTCTCTGCTCAGCGGGGAGCCTGGTTCCTCTCTCTGCCTGACTCTCCGCCTACTTGTGATCTCTCTCTGTCAAATAAATAAAAATAAAACCTTAAAAAAAAAGTTGAAACACAAGCCACTGATTGGGAGAAATTACATATCTGGCAAAGAACTTGTCTCCAGAATACATAAATAATTTGTACAAGTCACTAAGAACTATAGCAAAATGGGCAAAATACTTGATCAGACTTTTCACAAAAGAGGCTTATCACGGGGTGCCTGGGTGACTCAAGTGGTGAAGTGTCCGACTTTTAGTTTTGTCTCAGTTCATGATCTCAGGGCTGTGGCATTGAGCCCTGCATCAGGCTCTGTGCTCCGTGGAGTCTGCTTGAGATCCTCTCGCCCTTGCCCCTTCTCTCCATATGCATGTGTGATCTCTCTCTAAATAAATGAATAAAACTTTTTTTTAAAAGGGGGATAGTTCATCTTTCATCCATTTACCATGAGAAATTGCTGAGCATTATTGTTTGGCAGGGAAATACAGATTGGAACCACTAGATACTCTAAAGTGTACCACCATAATGTCTAAAATGGAAAAGATGGAATATTATCAAAATGTTGACAAGGATGTGGAGCAATTGGTATTTTCATATATTGCTGGTAGGAGCGTAAGATATGCAACCACTTTAGAAGATTGTTTAGTGATAGCTTCTAAAGCAAAAATATTCACCTACCCTGTCATCTAGTTTTTCTACTCATACATACCAAACACAAATTTGTTCACATGTTTATTAAAAGATACATATAGTAGGAAGTTTATACAGTGTTGTTAATAGTGGTACAAAACTCAGATAGCCATCAATAATAGAATGGATCAATTGAAGTATATTTACACAATGGACATTTTTTTCTTTTAAAGATTTTATTTATTTGACAGAGAGAGATCATAAGTAGGCAGAGAGGCAGGCAAAGAGAGAGAGAAGAGGAAGCAGGCTCCCTGCCTAGCAGAGAGCCCGATGTGGGACTCGATCCCAGGACCTTGAGATCATGACCTGAGCTGAAGGCAGAGGTTTAACCCACTGGGCCACCCAGGCGCCCCTACACAAGGGAATATTTTGCAGCCACAAGAATATGTGATACATTACGACATACAACAGTATGGAAGTATCTTGAATATATAACATTAAGAACAAAAACAAAATATATTCTGTGTGATTCTACTTTTATGAAGAACAAAAACAGGGAAAACTAATGCATGCTGATAGAAGCTTCGGTGGAGAGAGGATAAAGAATTAGAGTTTCTGGGGTTGATGATAATGTTCTTTCTGGATCTGGATGCTGGTTACACAGGCATGTTTGGTTTCCGAAAAATCCCTAGCTGTATGCTTTTGACATACACACTGTCATTTTTATGTGATTTTTTTTTTTTAAGCATTGGTTTTAACTATTAGAAGAAAACTATAATAAAGCTAAAAGATTCATAGTCTCGTTCTCTTATGTTGGTCATTACACTTTAAGGTTAAGTACAGAAAACAGCCCGTAAGTTCAGTTGAAATGTAAATGTTGGGGAAGAGGGCATTTTTTTAGTTTTAAACTATGGAAATTTTATAATAGTTGTAGTCTTAATTCAACTATTGTTAAGCTTTTCAGTTACAGTAAAGGAATACTTTGAACTTCTTATACCTGCAACATGTTTTCAAGATCTGATTTTTTTACTTTTATAAAATAATCAGTGTTATTTTATATGGCTGTAAAGCATTAAATTTTTGTTAATTATAACTTACCTTGACAAATTATTATCTTTAAAGGGATGACTGAAAAAGATTTTTTTTTTACTCTTAGGTGACTTTTGTTAAGAAGGAAAATGAATAAAAATGTGGTTTTGGTTTATTCTTACCCTTAGAGGAGGTACTATGAATGGCTGTTCTTGTTCTTTCTTCCCTTTTTATTAAGAGAATGTTCCATTTCTATAATGTATAGAAATGTAATTATAATAGTTAAACATACTAATCCATCATCTATTATTGTATTTTTAACAGTCGAGTCCATCATCTCCAGAACCAGACAGTCTCAATGCAGAAGATGTTAGTACAAACTCTAATGGCCCGAAACCTGCAGCAGTGGTGCTAGATGACGACAGAGAAGACCTTTTTGCAGGTAATTGTGAATATCTTTATTTTTTTAGGAATAGTCCACTCTATCTTGTTACAAGATATTTTCTAAAGCAAAACTGAAATTTTGTTTAAGGTGTGATGTGGTAGCTCTTCTTAGCAGCTTGGAAGGACAGGAGATTTCCAGTTAGATCACTGTAAAAAACATAAACTGTTGAGAGAAGGAAACCCATGATCCTTTCTGGTTTTAAGCATTTGAAAATAAATCACATATAATATATAACATATATAATTCCATGTTTTGATCAATACTTACATTCAAAAAACTAGTGGTTGTGGCATTCATACTTTGAGAAATACCAGTAATTGTAATCTTATTCCTTACAGGTGTCACAAGCAAATTAAGCTCTGGATTTTAAAATCAGTTAAAATATCTTTGTTTTAATAAAATACTTCAGTTTTTACAACCTGTTGTATTTGACTTACTTTTGTGGAGTAGATTGATGGTTGAGGAATTTATTTTCCTGGGAAGGACTTGGTGTAGTCCTACCTTTTAAAAAAAATCATTTTCTTCAATCTACTTTAACATTAAAACTTAGGTAAAAGTTAGTGTTTGGATATTAAAACTAATTTTTTTAGAATTAGTGACTCAAAAAATTAAAGTAATAAATCTTTGTCTGCTTAACAACTTAATTTACCTGAACTGGTTTTCACTGCGTTAAAATTCAGTAATGTGTCCTCAGCTTTTATGATAATTGCATATTTGAACCATTCTCTATTTTTTGTATAAATGTGTTTGAAGATACGATTCTCTCAAAGAGGTCCATGTGAGTTCCTGCTTGATTCATTTTATGAGAAGTTTTTACTACAGATGAATTCATGTATTTCACCTTGTCAGAAAAATTAAAATACCATACAAATACTAATTGTATTTCCCATTTATTTTTTAGTTAGTAGTTACCTAACGACTTACAGTTTAACCAAAGTTATAAAATTCATTTTTGTTTTCTTTTACGGACTTTTTCCCAGGCAGCCCTTAAAAGTTTTTTTATGGCATTTATGTGTTAAACCAAAAGATGACCTGAGTCCTTTCTATCCTGAGTGGGTACTAATTTAAAATTGTGTACAATACTATAATAGTATAGGGTCATACGTAGAAGTTTCAGATTATCCATTTCATAAAAGACCCTTTTACCTTGAAGTCTCAGAATTAATACATAAGGAGTATCCTGAAGCTAACAACAGAATGTTGTGAGTGTTTTATTGTTGTTTTCAGTAGCATGCACAAATGTTTGGTTTGCCAAGTGAGTACTAAACAGAGATATTTGCCCACTTGGCTTGATTAGAAAAGTGTTCATGTTTTACTCTACCTAGCAATCTATACTAAATACTGTCATTCAGTTATGGTCACCAGTGTTAGTATTTGCTTTAAAAAGTTGGGGTGGGTAGTGCGCCTGGGTGTCTCAGTGTGTTAAAGCCTCTGCCTTCGGCTCAGGTCATGATCCCAGGGTCCTGGAATCAAGTCCCACATCGGGCTCTCTGCTCAGTGAGGAGCCTGCTTCCCCCATCTCTCTGCCTGCCTCTCTGCCTACTTGTGATCTCTGTCTGTCAAATAAATAAATAAAATCTTAAAAAAAAAAAAAAAGTTGGTGGGGGGTTGCCTGGGTGACTCAGTCAGTTAAGCATCCAGCTCTTGGTTTTGATTCAGGTCACGGTCATGATTTCAGGGTCATGAGATTGAACCCCGCATCAGACTCTACACTCAGTGGGGAGTCTGCTTGAAGATTTTCTCCTCTCTCTGCTGTTCCACCCGCTCAAGTTCACACATGCTCTCTCACAAGTAAATAAAATCTTTTCAAAAATAAGAGAAAAAAATAAAATTATTTAAAAATAAACATAGTCATCTGTTTCAGTTTCCTTTGCTGTCTACAAACATAGAAACTTTTTGGCAGGGGGAGGGGGGACTCCATGTTAAAACCCTGAGATCATGACCTGAGCTGAAATCAAGAGTCAGATGCTTAACCGACTGAGCTACCCAAGCACCTTTTACGCTTGATCTTTTATTTTAAACTCAGGTGCATTTCAAAATGACATCTTTAGTAGTTCTAAAACCTAATCTGGTCACTTGTATGTGAATGGATTAATACTACACTTGCCTCTTATTTTAATGCCTTTTTTTTTAATAAAGATTTTATTTATTTATTTGACAGAGATCACAAGTAGGCAGAGAGGCAGGCAGAGAGAGAGGAGGAAGCAGGCTCCCTGCTGAGCAGAGAGCCCGATGCGGGGCTTGATCCCAGGACCCTGAGATCATGACCTGAGCCGAAGGCAGAGGCTTTAACCCGCTGAGCCACCCAGGCGCCCCTATTTTAATGCCTTTAAGCAGGTGTATCATTCATCCTCCTGTGGAGGAGAAGGATTCTTAGAAACCATAATAAAGAGTAGCATGTGTTATCAGGTGGTGAAGACTATTTTTCAGGTAATGAGAACATGTATGTACTTAATTTATTTCCCCTGTATTAGAGGAGAGAATTCAATATTGCTCTAAGGATCTAGCCATTTTGATTTTAAAACCATGAAGAGATTAGATAGAGTATTGGCACGTTTTGGGTAGCATTTCAGGAACTCTTTTGTCAGACATATCAGAAAGAGTTGGCGTGTGACATGTTACTGTTAGTAGTTTACTTGGAGAGCCTTCAAGAAAGCTTGACTAGGGGCACCTGGGTGGCTCAGTGGGTTAACGTTAAGCCTCTGCCTTCGGCTCAGGTCATGATCTCAGGATCCTGGGATCAAGTCCCGCATTGGGCTCTCTGCTCAGTGGAGAGCCTGCTTCCCCCTCTCTCTCTCTCTCTGCCTGGCTCTCTGCCTACTTGTGATCTCTCTCTGTCAAATAAATAAATAAAATCTTTAAAAAAAAAAAAAAAGAAAGCTTGACTACACAGCTCCTCCACTATTTGTTAACATCCTTCACACCAGGCTTTTAGTTAAGTAAACATACTACAAAACACCAAGAAACAATCATAGAGGAATAAGTGAGGGTGAGCAGATTGCCAGTGTTGAAATTGTTCTGGACTTTTAAACTTGTTTCTGCCAGGGTCCTTAGCTTATTTCACTTACACATTTCAGCAAACAATGCAAATAATAAGTTTAATGAATAGTCCTTTGTTTAAAAAATTCTTTGGTATCTATGTTATGAGTGAAATATTTTTTCCCTGGCATTGACATCATCAATTTATACTTGTCCTCCAAGTATAGCTTCCCAGGAAAAGTTCATCTTTATACTTAAAACCTGTGGGGCATCTCCTGGAACTTTCAGGTCTGGTTTAAATTAAGATTTCTGAATTTGTAGAATGTTTACTTAACTAAAAGTTATGAGAAGACTTTAAGGCAGACTGTATATTAGTATGCTAAATCTTTTTTTTTTTTTTAAGATTTTTTTTAAAGATTTAAAGAGAGGGGGAAGCAGACTCCCCGCTGAGCAGAGAGCCTGACGTAGGGCTCGATCCCAGGACCCCGGGACCGTGACCTGAGCCGAAGGCAGAGACTTTAACCCACTGAGCCACCCAGGCACCCCAGTATGCTAAATCTTAATAACCATTTTCATTTTTTTTCTCCAGAGTAGCTTAGTTCATATTTAGCTTTTCTTATTTTGAGGTTTCCTACTTTTTATGAGACAGCCTATCAGAGTCCTTGCAAAGAACACAAAATCTGGTATCTGAAGTAAAATGGGATTGAAAACTTAAAAGTTATGTTATCTGTCCTGACACATCAATCAAGTTAATATGCCTTTTGTCTCTGGGTCTGTTGCCAGTAACTGTACCTCTTTTAGAGAATTTTAGATTTCTTTGTGTTTGCTCCTTGTTGTTTTGCTTGTTTGTAGATAATAGCTTTCACACCTCTTAGCTCCCATACGCTGCTTTCTTATTTTATGTTGCTCATTAATTTCATTTCTTTAAAAAACGAACAAATACTAGCTGTCTTAACAGCCTGAAAGCTTTTAGTTTTTTATATTAGGGTCATTTATTGTGTAATTGTCTATTTTATATCTATCATCTGTTTTTCTTCTCTGGTTACCACAGTTGGAAAGATTTCTGGTTTAATATAAAAATATAAAGAGACCTATGTCAAGTAAGGAAATCTCATTATCATGAGAAAACCAGTAAGAGCGTAGATTGATAAAATGTTGACCTGTTTACATTCAAATATAAATGTTAACATTATTTACCTTATTTCAGGTAAATATGTTGTTACTGCTATACTTTTTGAGGTATTAAAATGGATCACTGACTGCCATTACTACCTTCCCAAACCTCTGGGAATCTAAGAACCTCAGGTTAGAAACCACTGGTCTGATTCTGTTTCCCTTATAGCCCTGCCTTTCTTTTCCTGTTATCAGTTCTATAATCCTGCAGAACTGTGGTTTTCTTTATGGCCACTGAATGTAATTTTTATTTTTCTGGTTTTGCTTTTTGTTTGTGCTATTGTTTCATTTTTCTAGAATTCTTCCTCCATTTTTTGTCTACCCATTCAGATCCTCTCAGATCAGTTTCATAAAATATTGCTGATTTCCCCCAGCCTAAAGTATCGTCTCCCATCTCAAATTATACTGTTTGTGCTGTAGTTCATAAAGCAGTTAAATGTCTTGTAACATTCTTTTTTATTGTTCTCTTGGCTATTATTTGTCTTTTATTATTATTTAACATTCCACATGCTTGTGTCTTATTTTCCCAACTAGATTATAAACTCCCCGAGGGCAGGTATGATATTTTATGTTTCTTTGTGTTTCTCCATTGCATTTAGCACAATGTTACATAGCTTGTAGACAGTTTATTGATTTGATTTCGTTTTAAATATGTTCAATACTAAATTTTTCAAGTGGATGAGCATTTTAAATTAAAACTTAAGCAGCTATTTGCTTTGTGTCATACTCCTGTATTCAACTAATATTAAGTAATCTTTAGCAGTTAATTGCTTTAGATTACTAACTTTGTGGATTTTCCATAACAGATTTTTTAATCCCAACTGGGATAGTTCTGGGCAGCTTACTGCCGTAAAATTTGTGTTTGTATGTATAAAATAATCATAATGTTAGCCCGAATAAACAATTTTTAAAGGTAAGTTACCCAAGCATAAGATATATTACAAACCCAGCACAAATGAATGTGGAATTATCCACATCATTGCTTTCCTACTAGCTTTATCCTGACCGCTAGTATAGCTAATTAAGCTGACTTTCTGTAATTCTTCCTAGAACAGTCCTCACTGTTGATTTTAAAGTATTGATGAACAGCTAAGGAAGGATTCATTAAATTATTTATAACAACTATTTTTAAATAACATTATTTTGATATTTTTGTGGGCAGTCTAAAAATATTTTTCATAACTCATTAACTGCAGATAGACTATTGGGGTTTGTTATCAGTATCCTTAATTAACTTGTTTAATTTGTATCTAGAAGCCACAGAAGAAGTTTCTCTGGATAGTCCAGAAAGGGAGCCTATCCTGTCTTCAGAACCTTCTCCTGCAGTCACACCTGTGACCCCTACTACAATCATTGCTCCCAGAATTGAATCCAAGAGTATGTCTGCTCCTGTTATCTTCGATAGATCCAGGGAGGAGGTATGGGAAAATGTTTGTTCTAAATTGATATGTAAATAGTAAGCTTTTTGTTCCCCCACCCAGCATCACTCTCCTATTAGTCATCTCTAATCAAAGCCTTTAGACACTTGGGGGAAAGGTATTGTACTAAGAAGTCAGCTGATTTGGTTTCTAATTTTATCTTCATCACATTTTAACCCAGTGACTTCGGCACATTACTTTTCTCCTTAAATCAAGGATTTTATCATTTGTGATCTCATGATGCTTATTTATGACTCTCAATATTTCTGTTAGTCAAATGAGAAAAATGTATGAAAGTGCTTTAAAAACTTTAATAAAGTGATATTTTGAGTGATTTTTTTTTGATGAATCATGCAGTAAATATTAGTGGTCATGTTGGCAAGGTATAGAATGGGTTGTGAACAGAGAGGAAGCACAAGAGGGCCTTCCTGTGAATGATGATGGTGTTTGTGAAATTACTAAGCTGTATACTTAGGATTTATATAGTTTGCTATAATTCAAATACGGTTTAGTTTCTTAAAAATCCATACAAGAAAAAGATGATTTACAAAGAAAAGATTATGGTTAGAAAAACTCATTTTCTTTTAGACAGTCCTAGGCTATTAATATTACTCTAAAATAGTTCCAAGTTCTAACAATTTCTGTGCTCTCTTCTTGACGATAACAAGTCTTTCCTGAAGAGCTGCTGCTAGGATTGCTTATTTATAATGGCATTAGAAAGTGCTTCTCTGCAGTCTCATAAGATTATCATTTTTCCTCCTTACTGCTTTTTTCAATGAACTTTATAATGCTTTCATTGGCTTCAAAAACAGCATGTGTTTATTAGGTTATTGGAGAAATCATAGTGCTAAAGATTGTAAGTGTAGTTATTTCTATAGATATATTGGGTTCTACCAGCAAAAATAATGGCTACCTTCGGGTCATTAAAGAGTAGAGATACAACTTTGAAATGTTAATATTAAAATTAATTGAGGTGTTAGTTTAATGATCTGAATATGAAGACTCAGTTTAGAGAACAGCAACAACAACAAAATCCTCAGTATTCCTACAGAAAACTAAATCTGAGGAGTTGTGAGAGCACAGGATTTTCTGTAACTTCTCCAGATGATCCTTTTCCTGTTGTCTCTGTCTGTGTGTGTTTTGTTTTTGTTTAAATATTGTCAAGGAAATATGGAACCTTTATTGTTTTTCAGAAACTGAGTGCTGAGTGTCTTTTTAAATTGTTATGACAGCAACCCTAATAAAAGATAGACGGTAAAATTGAAATTATTAGTGTTATAACAGTTACATAAATTGGAATCTTTAACATAAAAAAATTACCTTTTCTAGATTGAAGAAGAAGCAAATGGAGATGTTTTTGATATAGAAATTGGTGTATCAGATCCAGAGAAAGTTGGTGGGTCAATATTTATTTTAAATTTTCTTCTTTTTGATAAGTACCTTGTTTGTTAGTATACTGTTTTTCTTTATCAAGTGCAGTGTTAAATATTGAAATAGTACTTATGTTTTCAAGCGTGTGGGGCTTTTTTGCTTCTCATTTTCTTTTGTTTTCTTTTTCAGCTTTATTGAGTTTATAATTAAATAATTTTATGTATGTAAGATGCACAGTGTGATGATTTAATATATGTACACAGTATGAATTGATGATCACAAGTTGGTCAGCATATTACTTCACATAGTTACCTTTTTGAGTGTGTGGTTAAGCTTATTATTTTTAGTAGTATTGTTTGACTTTTCTTATAGGTGATGGCATGAATGCTTACATGGCGTATAGAGTAACAACAAAGGTGAGTCTTTGCTCCTTTAAAAAAAATAGTGAGCCCTTACCGTGTGTAGTATGAGCTTACAACAGTGATTAAGGTTTAAGGATTTCCTGTCTTTACAAAGGTTACCATCTAGTGAGATTTCAAATAAGTAGTTACGGTGAGTTACAAGCAGTTTGTTAAGTGTAATATTCTCTAAAGTAGAGGTAAAGTGTTCTGTAACTGTATGCAGGAAGGAACTTAATATAGACAAAGGTGGGTGAAAGTCGTGACGGGTTGGGGGAGGGGGGGAGACATGGAGAAAGAAGAATGCTACTTCCAGGCAAAGGGAAGGCTTTGACAAAGGCCAGGAGTCAAGAAATCATTGTGCTTTTCCAGGATCTGCAGGAAGTGGTGCCTACTGAAAATTGTTTGGTGGTAGCCTCCCTGTATTATGAACAGCCACATTAAGGAATTTGGGCTTTATCCTGAATATAATGGAGAGTGTTTGAAGAGATTGAAACAAGAGTGTGGCACAATTGGGTTTTTGTTTTAAAGAGATTTTTCTGACTACTAAGTTGGGAATGCAAAGTAGAGGTCAGGATTTCCATATAATTCCTTTGCAATTCCTAAAGGATTGTAGGCCTTAGATCTTAAAACAAGAGAGTGATCTACAGCAGTCCAAGCTGCGAGAAGTAATATTTTATACTAAGGAAGGAATGAATAATGGCTTCTTGAGTTGTGTAGAAGGAGGTAGAATCAGTAGGGCTTGGATGTAAGGAGTGAAGCAGAGATGTCTGAGTCACTGATTGGAGGATCTCTGTGGTTGTCAGAGGGATCTCAGAGATAAAGCAGCACAGTTTGGATGGGCGTGAGATTTGTTAATTCATTGAACAGATAATTATTAAACACTTAGCATGGGGTCCAGCTCTGTTCCAACCACCAAGGCTTAGTAGGAAACAATGTAGACAAGTGCCTTTCCTACATGGAGGTTATGTTCCAGCAAGAGATGTGGTTGAGTTTGAGGTGGCAGCAAGATTTAAGTGCAAGTGTACCTTGGGCATTTTGATAACTTGGACTAAAGCTCAGAGGAGATCTGGACCAAAGGAAAAGATTTAAGAGTCATTAACATAAATGTAATTAGAGTTGATGAGATGAGTCAAGGATAGAATCAAGCAAACATTTTGTCCTTTTAAGCTTCTGTTTAAAAAAAAAAAAAACAACCAAGGGTAATGTAGGTTTTTTTTTCAGTTAGAAATATATCAACCACATTAGTGAGCTACTGTGCATTCTTTTTTGCAAAGTAAACCAGAGTGTGTGTGTATATATATGTATGTTCACAGTTATGTGTGATATTAACTTCTAATGACTTAGTATTCAGAATCTGAAATACCTCTTCTTTACTTGTAGACCTCTCTTTCCATGTTCAGTAAGAGTGAATTTTCAGTGAAAAGAAGATTCAGTGACTTTCTCGGTTTGCATAGCAAGTTAGCAAGCAAGTATTTACATGTTGGTTATATTGTGCCACCAGCTCCAGAAAAGAGCATAGTAGGTAAGTATGAATGACTAAAAAAAACTTGTTACTTAGTTCAAGTTTCACTATAGTTCAACTATACAGATTAGAATATCATAATCTTTCATTATTGTGATAACTCATAATGTCTAGCGATACTGAGTTTAATAAATATTCCATTTATGATAATCGTTCATCAACTAAGGAATGTGTAAGCTAATAGTTTTATTTTTCTAACATCTTGGGATTTTGATTTATATAGGATCAATTTAGGATTTGATTTATATAATCTAATGATGTTAAATATTGGGTCAGAATTTATCAAGTTGAAAGCAGTTGAACATCCTAACATTTTAGGGTCATATTACTGAGTAGCACTCAAAAGATATTTATTATCAGTACCATGTTAATGTCTAAGGGTTGGAGGTATTTGACTTTCAGCTGTTCATTGTCCAAAAAGAAGATTCCATCCAGTCTGGATCTTCTAAGACCTATCATATTAGTATATTTCATCTTTAATGTTTAAAAACATTTCTACTTGTGCAGTGCCTGGCTGGCTCAAGTCAGTTTGAGCATGCAGCTCTTGATCTTGGGGTTGTAAGTTGGACCCCGCATTGGGTGTAAAGATTCCTTAAAAAAGAAAATCTAAAAAAAAAAAAAAAAAAAATCTACCTGCACAAGTAATAAAGGCTTAGTTAAGAATTTGCAGAAGGGAGCACCTGGTTGGCTCATTTGGTAGAGCAGGCGATTCTTGATCTCAGAGTCGTGAGTTCAAGCCCACACTAAGTATAGAGCTTATTTTTTAAAAGGGTGCTGAGTGAGGGTACCCCTGGGTGGCTCAGTCGCTTAAGCTCCTATTCTTGGTTTCAACTCAGGTCATGATCTCAAGGTAGTGAAATGGAGCCCGTAGTCAGGACTGTGTTCTCATTGGGAAGTCTGCTTGAGATTCTCTCCCTCCCTCTCCTTCTGCCCCTCCCCCCAGATTGTGTGTGCATGTGTGTGCTCGCACACACTCTCTCTCTAAAAGTAAAGAAATAAATCTTCTAAAATTTTTAAAAAAGAATGTGCAGAAAATTACAAAAGAGGATGACTTCCACTGTCCCATAAAAGACATCTGTAATCTCTTCAAATTTTGTAGTTTCTTTCCCAGTGTTTTCTGTTGCAAGTTTTTATTTACAATACTTTGTCTTTATATGTAAGATTATTCAGAAAATACAAAAATGAATTCTGCTGATCATTTAAATGCATTTGTTATATTCTCTGTGATTTTTTGAATTATCAAAAACTTTATAGGGGCACTGTCTGGCTCAGTTGGTAGAGCATATGACTCAATCTCAGTTGTGACCTCAAGCCCCACATTGTTGGTAGTTTCCTTAAATTACATTTTTAAAAAACTTTTTAAAAATGTGAAATAATAATAAACTCAATATTGGTAAGACAAAATAAGTTTAGGAGTGGCTTGCTTTTTGTTTTAGTTTTATAGTCTTCCAAATCTCTAATTTCCAGCTTGATAGAAAATAGCTATGTTCTCATGTGTGTTTCTACATTCATTTGTTGTGTTATAGTGCACATGTTGGTAGATGTCCACTGAGTTCTCATGAAAGAAAGTAAAAAAGACAGTAGTTTAATATTATTATGAAAATGGCCTTTGGTGAACACTTCCCCACACCTGTACAAAAAAGGGTCTCAGAAACCTTTCTGGTATTTGGACTGAACTTTGAGAACTGCTGACCTAGTTAATAATCTTCTCTCTTCTAAACTTTTGCAGTGGTATCTTTTGGTATCCTCTGTCTGTGTAGGGAACTTAAGTTTCATGTATCACAAATGATTATCTTTTTTCCTTTGACTTTAGTTGTATAACTATTTTTATATATGAGAGGGAAAAAATATTTTTCTCATTTTGTTAACATGCTAACCTAGTCCTTAAACAGTGAACATTCCCCGCAAAACAAAAAAATTGAAAAAAATAAATTTTAATGCCCATGTTTATTACATTTCAGACTAACATTTTGCCTTAGTCAACCTTTCACAAATTATTACAATATAATAAGTAGCATGTGTAAAGTTAAAGTAGAAGTGAGAAACTAAATCCTAAGCACATCCTTTTCTGACACCGTTCAGAGTTAATAGGGACAGTCACACAATTTTGTTTGAATTACTCACATACATGGCCAAGATAGCCCATTACATTGTAAGGCTTTTTGTTTTAGTTTTATAGTCTTTAATTGATTAATATAATCAATTAAATTATAGGAATAATTAACATTTATTGAGAGTTTTCTGTACTATGGTGTGTACTAAATAATTTATGTGCATTCTCTCATTTAATCCTCATAGCAACTTTATGAAGTTAACTTATTGTTGTCTTTATTTAATAGGTGTCAGGAAGCTAAGATTCATCAAGATTACATAACATGTGCCATTTCATTCACCTACTAAGAGGTAGAGCCTGAACTTTGAATGCAGGCCATCTTACTCTAGAACTTAACACCTTTAATCACTATTTTATTCCTCCTCTAATTTTGATATTTTTAAAAATATAGTTATGGCTTGCTTTTATTTTTTTATCCCAAATAGAAAAGTTTCCAATTTTAAAAAAATAATCTAATGCTATGTTATTGTAGACTTGTCTAATGTACATTTAAGATGGATTGAGTTGTTTCAAAATTATTTTTTGATATACCACTTTATTCCAGAAAGGACTTGAGGCAACTACATATAATGCAGTTTAAAAAAAAAAAAAAGAAAGAAAGAAAAAGAGATCAAAATAAAGAAGTTAGCAGGAAAGATAAACATAGTCAAAAATTAAGATGAGGTCAAGTTAAACATTTTCTTTTCAGTGTATGTATGCAGTCTGAACAATTAGTAAACGTGGATAAAAAATTGATCTGTGAACTTCCTGGCAGCCAACCAAATAGAGAAGCTGTCTTTTTTTTTTTTTTTTTTTAATACTGACCATCAATTTTTTTTTAAGTCAAAATGAATAGGTTGTTTAAGAAACTGTTGAAACATGGGAGGCCTTTTTGATTATGTAGGCAGTGGTTTTCAAGTGACGAACATTTAAAGTGGGATAGCGAAAAAGGAATAGTAAAATAGTAACTTGCCTTCGTTGCTGAAAAGTTTTAACTACCGCTAAAGAAAGAGGACTCTATTCATTAGCTCTCAGTAGTTACCCCTTTATAAGTTTAGTTAATGTAAAAAACACCATTTCACTAAGTTTTTAAAAAAGAGCAACAACAAAGTTGAAAAGTTGCAAGAGTTAACTGATGAGAGTGTTTTTTATTTGCCGCTTTGGCCTGTATTGGTTACCTGTGGGAAAAGTACCATGAGCACAAGATCCTTAAAGGGAAAAATGCAAAGAACTGCATGGTGGTAAGATATCTTCAGGGAAACAATATGTGTAATAATTAACGCACCACTTCTTTTGGTCCATTCGGAGTAGATAATTTTAGGTGCTTGGATTTTCTTTTTCAAAGTTGTATTTCAGAAGAACTATGTTAAAACATTATTGAGTGATATGTTTATTTACCAGATGTACCAGCCTGAATAAGAATAAAATATGTAATCTTATTTTTAATGGCTTTGTTGAGATATAATCCATATGCCATATAATTTATTCGTTTACAGTGTATGTAATTCGAGGCATCTGGTTGGCTCACTTGGTAGAGCATGTGACTCTTTATCTCAGGGTTGTGAGTTCAAGCCCTATTTGGGTGTAGAGCTTTCTTAAAAAAAATAATAAAGTATATATAATTCAGTGTCATATATAAGGCTTTTAGTATATTCAGAGTTGTGTACACACCACCACAGTTGGTTTTAAAATACTTTTATTACCTCTTAGCCATCATCCTCTGATTTCCCCAAACCCCCAGCCCCATGCAATCACTAATTTACTTTCTTTCTCTGTTGTTGTGCCTATCCTGAACATTTCATATAAATGGAATTAGACAATGAATGGGCCTTTGTGACAAACTTCTTTCACTTAGCATATTTTTTGAAGATTTTTTTAAAATTTAATTTTTTCCAGTGTTCTAAAATTCATTGTTTATGTACCACACCCAGTGCTCCATACCCACCACCAGGCTCACCCAATCCCCCACCTCCCACCCCTCCAAAACCTTCAGTTTGTTTCTCAGAGTCCGCAGTCTCTCATGATTATCTCCCCCTCCCATTTCCCCCAACTCAGTTCTCCTCTCCATCTCCCAATGTCCTCTGTGTTATTCCTTATGCTCCACAAGTAAGTGAAACCATATAATGATTGACTCTCTGCTTGACTTATTTCACTCAGCATAATCTCCTCCAGCCCCGTTCATGTTGATACAGAAGTTGAGTATTCATCCTTTCTGATGGAGGCATAATACTCCATTGTATATGTGGACCATATCTTCTTCATCTATTCATCCACTGAAGGGCATCTTGGTTCTTTCCACAGTCTCATGACTGTGGCCATTGCTGCTATGAACATTGGGGTGATGGGCCTTTTTCACTTACAACTGTATCTTTGGGGTCAATACCCAATAGTGCAATCGCACGGTCATAGGGTAGCTCTATGTTTAATTTCTTAAGGAATCTCCACACTGTTTTCCAAAGTGGCAGCATCAACTTGCATTCCCACCAACAGTGTAAGAGGGTTCCGCTTTCTCCACATCCTCTCCAACACACATTGTTTCCTGTCTTGTTAATTTTGGCCATTCTAACTGGTATAAGGTGGTATCTCAGTGTGGTTATGATTTGAAATTTCCCTGATGGCTAATGATAATGAACGTTTTTTTCATGGGTCTGTTAGCCATTTGTATGTCTTCTTTGGAGAAGTGTCTGTTCATGTCTTCTGCCCATTTTTTGACGTAATTATCTGTTTTGTATGTGTTGAGTTTGAGGAGTTCTTTATAGATCTTGGATATAAGCCCTTTGTCTGTAGTGTCATTTGCGTTTTTTAAAGATTTTATTTATTTGAGAGAGAGGGCACGAGCACAGGGAGGGGCAGAGGGAAAGGGAGGAGACACCACTGAGCAGAGAAATGCAGGGCTTAATCCCAGAACTCTGAGATCATGACCTGAGCTGAAGGCAGATACTTAGCTGACTGAGCCACCCAGGCACACCTCATTTAGCATATTTTTAAGGTTCATTCATATTGTAGCCTATGTCAGTACTTCATTTCTACAGAATTGATGTTGAAAGAGCAAACAAGGAAAAAAATCTGCATTACAGAAATGATTAACATGATTTTTATTTTTTAAAATATGAAAGCATTTGTTCTTTCAAGTATCAACAGAACCAGCAGTGATTAACAGCTTGTTCTCAGACTTTGCATTGGTGTAACATTTACCAAATTCATGGATTACACTTAACTTTTCTAGTCCCCAAATGAAAGAACCTTAATTATTGCTTATAAGAAATGAAGATATTAATACAGGGATGCCTGGGTGGCTCAGTTGGTTAAGCATCTATCTGCCTTTGGCTCGGATCATGGTCTCAGAGTTCTGGGATCCCAGGATTGAATCCTGTATAGGACTCCTTGCTCAGCGGGGAGCCTTCTCTCTCTACCTCTGCCTGTCCCCCTGTTTGTGCTCTCTCTGTGTCTGTCAGATAAATAAATAAAATACTTTAAAAAATATTAATTGAACTTAAATTTGCTAATGTGAATCTCTGTGCATACTGAAATGCAAACACATTTTAATTTACCAAGAGTGCAGCAAACAAACAGGTGCAGAACCCAAACAGGGGTGTGAAGACTGCAGACACACCTCACCCTCCGCTTTATCTAGTTTTGTGTTGTAAGTACTTACCAAGTTGAGATGTTAGTGTATCATGAGTTTTAATTCCTCAGAAGTATGGATACTAGTGATAAATTTAGGAGCATTTTTTGGTCAAGTTCAAATTTTAACTATATTTTAATTTATGCCAAAATGACTATAAAAGATGTTTACAATAATATAAAATTATCATGAGTCTCATTCAATTTTTTTCAAAGGCATGACCAAGGTCAAAGTGGGTAAAGAAGATTCTTCATCCACTGAATTTGTAGAGAAACGGAGAGCAGCTCTTGAAAGGTAATTGTGGACAGCTGTGCATTATTACTCATGTTTTTTCTTCAGTAATAGGAGTCTAATTCTATTATATGGCACGCTGTATTTTAACGATTAATTTTTTTCACAGTACCATTTCATGACTGTTTACTAAGAGTGCTTTAAACTTTTAAGAAAATTCTTTTAACAACACAATACTATGTTCTGCTTTTATGAATCCTCATAGTGGATTAATATTTAGCAATAGTGTATCTAATAAAATCATACCTATTTTTGTATGCTGTGATATAAGCAATAGTATAAATGCATGAGTTAGTCGGAGATAGAAGTATCATGGGATGCCTGGCTGGCTCAGTAGAACATGAAACTCTTGATCTTGGGATTGTCAGTTCGAGCCCCGTGTTGGATGTAGAGATTACTTAAAATCTTTGTTTAAAAAAAAGGAAAGAGGGGCGCCTGGGTGGCTCAGTTGGTTAAGCAACTGCCTTCGGCTCAGGTCATGGTCCCAGAGTCCTGGGATCGAGTCCCACATCGGGCTCCCAGCTCCATGGGGAGTCTGCTTCTCCCTCTGACCTCCCCTCTCATGCTCTCTCTCACTCTGTCTCTCTCTCTCCCAAAACAAATAAATAAAAATCTTTTAAAAAAAAAAAAAAAAAAGGAAAGAAAAGAATTAACGTATCATAGTTGTCATCCACAGGAGAAGTAAGAAACTGCCAAGCTTACAAAAAGATACCATGAAACTTGTGAATGGGAAGAAAAGAGTGATAGAATATTTGGATTTTTAATATTTAGTATTATGTAGGTTCTTAGGAAATTCTGCTTGTATTCAAGTTCTATCTTGGATATTTTGGCTAATTATAGGTAATCTAAAGTAATTTTTCCTTTGAATTATTACTTCATGAACATTATTAAACACAATGAAAAATTGGGTTTGTGCTCCCTCCTTTAATTTTGTATAATTGTTTGACTTGAGTGCATAGTAGTATTAGTCATCTATTGAGTTGACTATATACTTAAAATCTGATATATTTGCTCTACCTTCCTTTAGAGTACTTAACACATTTCCTGTAGTTTTGAAGACTTGGGTGTCACAGACTAAAAAGAGGAATAAATAGAGGGAACCTAAACCCAGAATCTTAACATTTATTCCTTAATTATTATGCTGAAAATTGAGAATATAAATTTGAAACTCTCTTAAAGCCCAGCTTTTAGAACATAAGTTGGTAATCACCTAGACATACAAATTTTCTAACTTAATAGGGTTTTTTTGTTTCTTATTTTAGTCAAATTTGTTTATCTTAATTGAATTTGCTTATTCTTTATTTTCTCTTTCTGCTTAATATCAGTGGGTGTGGTAAGGTCAGACAGATTTTAAGGAATAGTGTATTTACGTCCAGGATACACATTTTTTAAACTCTTTAAGGCATCTTGTTTCTGGGTTTTAGTTATTATTTGTATACATTTTAAGAAAATGCCACAGAAAAATCAGGTTTGAACAATTTACAATAAGAAAGCTAAATACACAGCTTACTATTAGAGAGGACTTAAAAGATGAGAACATGTCTGTGAGGATTGCAGTTACTCAGGAAAAGGACTTAAATTGTATCAAGAGAAGTTTAGGTTAGGCATTAGAATTGTTTATGTTGTGAAAGGGGTCACATAGACAATGTTTTTAAGAGTAAAGGGTAGATAATGTTGCACTTTGATTTTGCTTAGTTCTTCTGAAAGTGTAACCATGACCCTTTGAGAAACCTTTCAAGTCCCATTTTTCTATGAGTAAATTTGAAATATTTCAGATGGCATGCTTGATAAGGAACTTAATGAAGATTTATTGTACCAAGGACATATAATTTGGTTCTACATTCACCTTTCTTGCAACTTGAATGCATTGCATAGTACTTACCATAACATCATGTAGTAGGAAACATTGAGGAGAGTTGTAAGGAAATAGACTTGACCTGCTGGATATTTGAGTAGTTTCTTCAGTGATAAGTGTTACTTGTTAAATGCCACTTTAGTTGACTTTGCAGGTTAAAAAATTAATAATGAGAATGGTGTAATATGAGGGAGAAATTTATTTTGCATTAAAAATTAAGACTTAAAGAAAATAAAAAGTATAAAGGTCTAGAAGCAGAGAGATTGGAATGCTTCTTCTAAAGGCAGTTTTCTGTGGCATTTCTTAAAATTTAAAAATTAGAAAACAGGCTTATCTGTGGAATACCCAACCTAGTTGAATCTAGTGGGTCAGGGAAGTATTTCTCTTTGTGTATGCTATAATAGTGTACCTATTCATTTGTTCGTTCCACTCAGAAAATCTAGATGACTGTCTTGAGTAAAAAGATGACCATCTAGTATTAAAATACAGGAAGAGAAGGGGAATGGTTAAGAAAGTTACTAAAGTAACCAGAAACTACTTCTAGGAAGAGTGTCCCTAAGACACCTCTTGGGTTTTTTTCTTTTTTTTTTTTTTTTTTTTAAGATTTTTATTTATTTATTTGTCAGAGAGAGAGAGAGCGAGAGAGTGAGCACAGGCAGGCAGAGTGGCAGGCAGAGGCAGAGGGAGAAGCAGGCTCCCTGCCGAGCAAGGAGCCCGATGTGGGACTCCATCCCAGGACGCTGGGATCATGACCTGAGCCGAAGGCAGCCACTTAGCCCCGACTGAGCCACCCAAGCGTCCCCCTCTTGGTTTTCTTGAGAGTGCTTCACATTTTACCTTAAGACCATATTGAGTTTATTTCATAGGTGAGGACCCAGTTCTACAGATATACGCAGAGAAGTATAGAGTGGCATGAAAGAGTTGTAGAATCCTTTTTTTGTTGATGCCTATATTCCACTACACGCTATACACTATCTGTGTGACTTGGGGCAAATTACTGAACTCGAATACGTTTTTACTTGTCTTACAGTGTATCAGGATTGTGTTCACTCCAAGCACGGAAAAATTCAGCTGGCTTGGCTTAAACAGTTAGGATAGGTTAATTAGTCTACTCTTTCATATCAGGAAATATTTAATATTAGCCAGTTCCTCAGGAAGTCTTGTTGCTTCTTTATACTATCTGTATTACCACCATTTCTCAACCAATACAGTACTAGTCCAAATGCTGGAATTAACTTCAGTGGGCTCCTAATTGGTCTCTTTGTTTCTGTCCTTGAACCTCTATTCTTTTAATACAGCAATCAGAGTCATCCTTTTGAAATACAAATCAGATAATATATCACCCTCCCCATTTCACTCCATAAAAGCCAGAGTCCTTATAATTGCCTACAGAACTTTATGTGACATGTGACATGCATTACTTGCTCTGTTACCTCCTTGATCACTCTGCTCCAGGCCATGCTGTGTTTTGCAGCTCCTCAAAGATCCTAGGCATTTTCCCCACCTTATTAGTTTTTTTCTCTCCCTCTGCCAGAAAAGCTTTTGTTCCCAGGTATCTGCATCTCTGATTCCCTTATCTCTTTTGAGTTCAGGTGTTCAAATATCCTCTTTCCAGTGAAGTCTTTTCAAATGATTGGCTCCATTCTTAACCTCTTCTCTTTCACTTGCCACCAACCATACCTTATATACTTGATCACCTTTGGTTTATTGTTCTATCCTTTCTTTTTCCACAGCATTTGCCAACTTGTCACATGGTATATCATTTATGTGTTTATTGTATTTATAGTTTATTATCAGTCTTCTCTTACTAAAATACAGTTTCTGCTGATAGACTGAGTGTTCAAAACAGAAAGTGACATGTAATAGATGCTTAGTAAATGCTTAATAAATATTTGGTGAATGAAAAAATGAATGTCATCAAAGATCAGGCTCTTTCTGCCTTTCTGTTCTCTCATTGTTAGCACACGTTTCAAGCAGGAGAAATAATTTTTAACTTTCTTCCTCTGAATTTTGTATAACCTGCTTTATTTTGTCTTATTTTCAATGAGTAAATAGGAGTTTAAACCCTCAGTGATTCTTCTAAATTTATCAGTACCTTTCCTTGGAGCAAATGTGAAAAACAACTACAACTGATTACCTCTTGTTGAGTGTGATACTAACGTTTCATCATTTCCTTTATGTCTTCCATTTCTTTCTTCCTCTTTCGCCCCATGCCTCTTTTCATGTGTTCTTCCTATATTTTCCTCTCTCTGTTTTGCATCCATCCTTTATATATCTATAACCTCTCTGACCTTAATACTGAATTGGTAAGTATTTACAAATACTCATTAATTTGAAAATGTATCTTATGATGTGCAGTATCACTCATCATCAGGGAATTGCAGATTAAAACTATAGTGAGATACCACCTCAAACCTGTTAGAATGGCTAAAACAAAAAACACAAGAAACAAGTGTGGACAAGAATGTGAAGAAAAAGGAACACTCTTACACTGTTGGTAGGAATGCAAACTGGTACAACCACTCTGGAAAACAGTGTGAAGTTTCCTCAAAGAGTTAAAAATAGAACTACCCTATGATCTAGGAATTGCACTGTTGGGTGTTTACCCAAAGAATACAGAAACACTAATTCAGAGGGATGCATGCACCCCTATGTTTATTGCAGCATCATTTGCAATAGCCACATTATGGAATTAGCCCAAGTAACCATGGATAGATGAATGGATAAAGAAGGGTGTGTGTGTGTGTGTGTGTGTGTGTGTGTGTGTGTGTGTAAAATGGAATATTACTCAGCTATTAAAAAGAATGAAATCTTGCCATTTGCAGTGATGTGGATTGAACCAGAGAGTATTTTGCTAAGCACAATAAGTCAGTCAGAGAAAGACAAATACTGTATGATTTCACTTTATGTGGAACTTGAGAAACAAACGGGGGAGGAAAAAGAGAGAACAAACCAAGAAACAGACTCTGTAGAGAACAAACTGATGGATACCAGAGGGGGTGTGGGTGGGCTGATGGATTAAATAGGTGATGGGAATCAGGCAGTGCACTAGTCCTGATGAGTATGGAAGTACTGAATCACTGAATTGTATAGCTAAGACTGTTGCACTCTGTGTTAACTGATGGTTAGCAGAATGGGCTGGTAGGTAGGGGAATGGGTAAAATAGGTGATGGAAATTACAGAGGACACTTAACTATGATGAACACTGGGTAATGTAGAGAATTGTCAAATCATTGTATTGTACAACCGTAAGTATTATAACACTGTATGTAAGTAGACTATAATGGATAGAATTAACTTAATGAAAAAAGTGAAAAGATACACGTAAGTGAAAAAATACACGTCATAATATATGAACATAAGGATTATGAAGATAAAGGATAGTTTCATGGCCTTTAAGAAATGCAGAAATTGGTAATGATATTAAGATTGATGTGAAGGAAGAAAAAAATGCAAATCTCTTCCTTTAATTGTCAGATTTAAAAACACATACCACTTTCTAAAGAAGAGGATTTTCTTGTTTTCTTTTTTTTTTTTTTTAAGATTTTATTTATTATTTATTTGACAGAGAGAGAGGGAACACAAGCAGGGGGAGTAGGAAAGGGAGAAGCAGTGGGACTCAATCCCAGGACCCATGGGATCATGACCTGAGACGAAGGCAGATGCTTAATGACTCAGCCACAGAGGCACCCTAAAAAACAGAATTTTCATTTAAAATGTGCAATTGAGGAAAACAAAGTAGACACATTAGGTACAACTGCTTTGAAGACTAAAGTTCCATTGAATGTGATTACTGTCACATTTTGCAAATTATAAGCAAGTAATGGTCATTGTGGTATTAAAAAATAATGACATTATAGTACATTTATATAATAGAATTTCATGTAACTGAAAATGTCATTAGAGAATAGTATTTAATGCTAAAGAAAGGTATCTACAACATACTGTTTTGTGTAAAAGGGTACACAGCTACAAGCATAACAGTGTAATATTTTTGTGAAAACCAAAGTACCTGAGTTTGTGTGTGTAGATACTCACACTCCTAGAAAAAAATATTAAAAGGTAATTATCTCTGGAACAAAAAATCTTCTGTTTCTGTTCTTAATTTTAATGTAAATTTAGTACTTTTAAAGAAATGGCTATTTGCTCTTTGTTCTGTGTAACCCTTAGGAAGTAAAATTTTCTGTCTTTTTTCTAGAATACTATTTTCCAAAATGATTCCTCAGAATACTAGGGTGAAAAAAGGAAACACTGTAGACTACTGAGTCTTGTTAACATATGGTTTAAGTTTATTTCCTGCAGGACTTTTCATGGTACTTAATATGCTACTGTCCAGGGGCGCCTGGGTGGCTCAGTGGGTTAAAGCCTCTGCCTTCAGCTCAGGTCATGATCCCAGAGTCCTGGGATGGAGCCCCGCATCAGGCTCTCTCCTCGGCAGGGAGCCTGCTTCCCTTCCTCTCTCTCTGCCTGCCTCTCTGCCTACTTGTGATCTCTCTCTGTCAAATAAATAAATAAAATCTTAAAAAAAAAAAAGCTACTGTCCATTATAACTCAGAGGAATATGTATTTAGTATATTCCAGACTGTCTTGATTGTAGAAACATTCTTTTTCCTGGAATACTGCATGAGACTAGTATTCTACAGAACTCACTTTGGAAAGCTGTTTTAGAATATAAGTCATTTTAGGTAATTACATTTAGGTTTGAAATACTGGGATGTTCCATGTTTGGGTATGACATGTTTTGTCTTCTATGACGAATAGCTTACACAAACTGCTCTTAGCCATATGCAGTCTACACAAGTAAATAATAGTATTGGAGAACTTGGGTCTTAAAATTGTAAGTAAAGTTCCGGTGGGAAGATACCAACATTTCTTTAACACAAAATTAGTGTTCCTGTTGCATCTCGTTTTTAGCCTGATAATATAGGCAGTTTTTTTTAAGCCACAGTGTAGTTGTCTTGCACATATCTATTAAATGCTCTATTTCTGTGATAATGTTTTCATGTGTGGGCTAATGACTTGAAGTTTTAATTTGTTTAAATATATAAAAACAGAAGTTAACATGTAAGCCAGGATAAAATATTCATCTTAAATTGTATAGAATTTGACTTCATAGAAGGTTACCAATGTTTTTCAGAAACTTTAGGCATATTTCATAATCTTATAATGAGATTGAAGAAATTACTGATTACATTTATTCCACAGAAAAAAGGTACATTAAATGAAGTAAAATACTGTAATTGAAATGTAGTCATTAAGAATGGTTTTTTTGAAAAATGGGATTAGATAAGTAATCAAGAATCATTAAATGGTGGACCTTTTTTCTTTTTATGAAAGAATGTTAATTTTTTTATGGATGATGGAAATTTGGCCTTTTCCATTTTCTACTATAGGAAAACTACTAAAGTTGGGCTAATAGTGATTAATAATGATGTTTCCCTTATCATTTTTATTTTATGTGGTATCATATAAAAAAAAGAATCAACTTTTAGCAAAACCCTTTTAAAAGTAGAATTTTAAAGAAAATTTAGCCACTGCCAAAAAAGGATCAAAGCTGATTTGATAATTTAAATCTCCTGATAAGGAAAAAAACTGGTAGTCTTTTCTCTGTTTTGGTAATAATAGGAATAATCAAAAATAGTTGATTGAAATATATACAGTGATATGTGTGTTGGGACTCTGAAATAATAGCTGGGAGCATGGTGATGCCACTCAAAGACAAAATTATTTAACAAATTCATGTACCCTTTTACAACTCTAATACTTTGCAGTTTGAAGTTTGGTAAGTTAATCACCCTCCTATATCCCCCACCTCCACGACCTACTGTGTCTCTTTTTACATAATTATGAATTTGCAAAAGATAAAAAGCTTTTTAATCCTTAAATTGCT
This sequence comes from Mellivora capensis, assembly GCA_004024625.1. Classification (NCBI taxonomy): domain Eukaryota; kingdom Metazoa; phylum Chordata; class Mammalia; order Carnivora; family Mustelidae; genus Mellivora; species Mellivora capensis. The sequence continues at coordinate 28,830 of PISX010008143.1, read as the reverse complement.
TTTAAGAGTCTAAAAATAAATTAATTTGAAGGCAGACTGAGCATATTGTTTTATCTAATTTTTATTATTATTTATGTTTATTCTTAAATCTAGGTATCTTCAAAGAACAGTAAAGCATCCAACTTTACTACAGGATCCTGATTTAAGGCAGTTCCTGGAAAGTTCAGAGGTATTATTTCTACTTTAAATTTTTATATGATATGAATGTCTCATTATTTGTGTTTTTTATTTTAATAACTTTTGTAAAAATATATGTCCAGTAAATAGTTGGATTAGTAAATGGAATAAAATGATTTTTTTGGCTTAGTATTTTAATTAGCTTTAATTATTTAAATTACTACCAAAATACCTTCTTTGCATTGATAATTGTAGGATGATCAGTTTCTTTTTCAAAAACTTTAAACCACATTTAGAAGAATGACTTATAAGTAGTCTGATTCTCAGTGCCCAAGTTGTTGCTTTAAGCATTAAGTTGAAGTAAGTTTATTCAGGCCTTCTTTTAGAGACATTTGAGTGTGTTCATTTGTCTACATTCTAATATTCTTACTGAGGTTCTGAAATGCAGATTTGTGACTTAAAAGAGCTTAAATTATCACTGTGCTTCACCTTATATTTGAGATGTTTGGTACATTTGGGGCTTGTCACAGTTTAGAATTTTAATTACTACCCTTTGCACTTAAAAAAATTTATTTGAACCCCAGAATTTTTGAAAAATACAGAATCACACTGTCCTACTGAGCCTAAGGAGATTTTTCTCAAGACTTTCTTCTTTCCTTATAAACAAGTTTATTTCTGCAAGCAAACAGGTGGCCAATGTTAAGGTAGTTGGCAATTTCTTAATATATTTTGACAAACAGAGTGTTGTTCCATCTAAATGTAAACGTGCAGAAGAAAAGCAAATGGAAAGTCTATTTTTTAAGTTTTCCTTTGAGAGTGTACAGGTGGTGTATTTGAGAAATTAGATCTCACTATTGAAATGTATGAGAGTGAAGAAAATACAACCTCCTTTTTTCCTTTTTCTTTTCTTTCTTTTTTTTTTTTTTTTTTTTTTTTTTTTTTTTTTTTTTTTTTTTTTTTTTTTTTTTTTTTTTTTTTTTTTTTTTTGTGGGGGTGTGCAGTCCCTTTTGTGCCCAGTTAAACCTCCAGGCTTTTAACCGGTTTGTTTGCCCTTATTTGTCATTCAATTCCAGCTGCCTAGAGCAGTTAACACACAGGCTCTGAGCGGAGCAGGAATATTGAGGATGGTGAACAAGGCTGCCGACGCTGTCAACAAAATGACAATCAAGATGAATGAATCGGATGCAGTAAGAGCTGATTTTTCGACTTGAATAATGAGATGAATTAATGAGCCCAACAATTGCATTTTAAAGCTGTACAAGTAGAAAATAGGATATTAATTTGCTTATTGAGTTTAGTTCTCAGCCACATCAGTTGACTACCATGGTTATACATGGTTAATTTGTTGCTTTAAAACAAGGAATGTGCCTTGCTATTGGTAACCTAATTTACAGTGGTTTGTTCTTGCTAAATTAGCTCCATTTTTCATTTTTTTTTTCTTAGTGGTTTGAAGAAAAGCAGCAACAATTTGAAAATCTGGATCAGCAACTTAGGAAACTTCATGCTAGTGTTGAAGCCTTGGTCTGTCATAGAAAAGGTGTGTTTGCCTTGTTTTTTTATGTGTTTAACACCGTAGGTTAATTCAAATATTTTATTTAAATTTTATTAAAATGAACATTCCAAGGTTTCTATAGAAGAAGGAGAGCAAAAGTTTAAGAGAAGGTTTTATATTTGAATCTTGTTAATGTTTTTTTGTTGTTCTATTTTAGCCTCACTTGTAGTTGAGAAATAGAAGAATCCTGAGCTTATAAAAATATATTTTGAATTTCAGGTTAAAACTGTTGTTCATTTGATTAACTCTGTTAAACATACTTAGAGTTTAATGAAGATGTCTTATTAGTAACTGATATAATTAAAAATGTCAGATTAAAAAATTGATATTTGAAATTTATCTTTAAAATTTTTTTGTGTACCTATATTTCATAGAATACTCTGAATTATTTTCTTCATTTTTGAACAACTATATTGGAAAGTCTGGGGAGAGGAAGTTTGTAAAAAACTGATAGAAAATTTAAGTTGTGATTTTTAAAATTCTACCATTAAATGTTTATTGTTTTTTTAAGAATACAAGGATCTTAATGTTAGGTTTCTAAAATACTTAATAAGTAATTTACTGCCATTACCAGTAATCCATTTTAGTAAAAACAGTTACAGAAATACATTCGTGCACTCATTATTGAAAGTAGTTTATAACAGCTTTTGCCATTTGTCTCTTAGGGAATTGCTTTATGGTTCTTAGAGAATTTTATGTAATGCAGAGCAGTTTCTAGGCAATGTCAGTTTCTAAGCAATGTATTATTAGTCATTGACATTATGTATTCTGTAAATATCTGTTTTTCTTTATTCAAAGTATCTGAAATGATAATGTTCAAAAAACTTTTAGAAATTTTTAGTATTTCTACTGAGCATTGTTTAAGCATTGTTGTACACAAAAAAAGAATAAGATTTCCGTAAATTGTATGTATAACTTACCTGGCTTTTGTCTTATTAGCTAAATGATATTTTCATTAAAAATTACAGACATTTTTAATTTCAAATAAAAGTTTAAAGGCCCAAAAATGTAATATAAATTGATTGTAAGTGTTCCCGTTGCATTCCATATTCAAAATAAATCTGGTCTTTTGCAAGAATACGTAAAAGCAGTGAGCCCTTGAGAAAGAAAGGGGAGGCAGATTGTTATATTAAATTATTAAACATCGTTCCTTCCCTGGGAATATAGGCAGTAGTTCTTCTTAGTTTTTCTTTAATGTTCTTCTTAACTCTCAGTAGAGCTCTGAGCACTTGGCATTTATGCCAAAGGCATTTTAATGACTGGTTGTTTTACGTTAATTATTTTAAAATAATTATTTGAATGATAAAAGAGCTGATAAAATTTAGAGGAAGGTAGAAAAACCATAGCAAAAGCTTTACTAGAGAACACTAAAAGTGAATACTTTCTTGTTTCAGAACTTTCAGCCAACACAGCTGCCTTTGCGAAAAGTGCTGCCATGTTAGGTAACTCTGAGGACCACACTGCTTTATCCAGGGCTTTGTCTCAGCTTGCAGAAGTAGAGGAGAAGATAGACCAGTTACATCAAGAACAAGCTTTTGCTGACTTTTACATGTTTTCAGAACTACTTAGTGACTACATTCGTCTTATTGCTGCAGTGAAAGTAAGCTTTATTTGCAATCTTCCCTTGAGTTCTTCTCACTTCTGTGGTTTGGTTTGGAACAATTTGGTTAGCTGTAAGGCATGTATTTACATGTTTAAGTTCCGTATTCTACCAGTACATATAATGGGTTCAAAATGATGATTCATAGCCAGATGTTTTCTTCTACTATGACTTGAACAGTACAGTAGATATAATTGATGTTTTTAAGAGATCTAAGAAATGCCAAATAAGATAAAACCGGTAACATTTACTTTCATATTTACATATATGTTTACAACTAGGTGGTAGCATTTATTGTTCGTTGTAGCATGAACTGAAACTAGCCATGGGCTCTTAGTAAAGGTATAATAGGAAGCAAAACCAAACCAGAGGTGATTGGTGCACAAGTATGTTTAATGGTGGCTTTTAGCATGCATTTGGGCTATAAGCAGACATTCTGTGCATACACTGAAGGCTGTAGTTACTGTGTATTTATAGATGGAATGGGACTAGATTAGATAATAAATTGTGTTCTCTAGTGGTAATGTTTAAGCATAAACAGCTCAGTTTCTGAGTAATTGGAAGAGTAATCGAGTTAACTAGTAAAAATTGGTACTCTCTAAGTATCTCCAACAGTCAGACAGTTAAACCGAGTATTACTTTATTCTGTGTTTCAGAAGGTACTTTAAGGTCTTGTTGCATCTTTTAATTATTGTTATGAGCATTAATTATCATGGGGTGGAGGAATTGGGAATTCACCTTTTATTGAAAGTTAGTGAGACCTTGTTCTTGCTTTCTTATGCAAAATTTTTTCAGCTAAAGTCTGTGATCAAGTTAGTATTCATCTGTAGTCAGAACATTGATACAATGCATATTTATTTACGATCCTTTTCTCAAGCTAATTGTAACAATTATTGCTAGAGGGTTCTTAGCACTTCAGAATGGTGATACCTTGGGTTTGGTAGATTACCAGTTTTGCCTGTATTTACTCTTAGATGTTACTCTTTATATTCCTGGTGGTTAACTTTTCTTTTCAGTTATTTGAAGAAGTTAATATAGAGGTACCTTGGTGGCTCAGTCAGTTAAGCCTCTGCCTTCCGCTAAGATCATGATCCCAGGGTCCTAGGGTCTAGTCCCACATCTGGCTAGTGGGGAGCCTGCTTCTCCCTCTCCCTCTGTTGCTCCCCCTGCTTGTGCTTCTCTCTGTAAAGTAAATAAAATATTGTAAAGGAAGAAGTTAATATAGATAACAGTTACTAGATTGTACTTCTTTATGTATCAGCAACTTGTGATAAACAAAAATCCAGTTCACAAATAATGGTTCCTACTTCTCTCCTACCCACTCTCAGCCTCATTCCAGAATTCGCACTATCATGAGGGCTGCTGTAAAAAAGTGCGAGTGCCTTTCAAAATAACTGTGGATCCACAAAGGCAAGCTGGGCAGTGTCTGTGAGAAGTGCCAGCTGAGAAGAGCTAACCTGGGATGACACTCCCTGGTGGGAATGGCCTGCTAGTGTCCTGGGGCAGGCCTCATGCTGCCTAAATCTTCCTGTGTATTTTTACATTTTCTGAAATTACCCTTGGATTTATGTCTCCCAGAGTAACAGTGACACTAAAAGAGGTACCACAATCAACTGAGTTTGGGAGATAATGTACAGTATCCCTGTCTACTGATTCACAGAGCATTAAAATGCTCAGAACTGTCTCTCAGTAAAAAGTAAAACATTTAACTTTGTTTAATCCAGAGACTTCCAAATTCATACGAACAGGAGTTGTTTTCCATTTAATATCTTTTTATATGAATGGAGCAGAATTTGTGAACTAGTGATTCATTGACTAAAAGTAAGTTAAAGAGCTGTGCTCAAGCTATACCTTGAGGTTGACTGAACTCTTTTCATGTTGGCTTTGTGTTTTCTGCTGAAACCAACCCAGGTCAGCTGCAGCAAGGAGTCGAGAAGTTACAGAATAGTGTGACAGGGAATTTTTGTGCTCTTTACATTTGGTTTGGTTTTTGTTTTAAACTGATTTGTTTGTGTTTGAAAAAGTGATACATGGACATAATAAAAATCCAGCAGCAAAAAGGTCAGGTTCTCTACCCAAGACTGCTAGTCTCTCTTTCCTTAGTCAGATGCTGTTACATTCTTGTGTGTCTTTACAGGTCTTTACGGAATTAGCTGTGCACGTATGAAGGCTCTTTTTTTCTTCCCATTTCTCTTTCTCTCTCCCTCCCTCCATCTCTTCCTTCTTGAAGAAGGAACATACTATATGCAGTTCTTTGCCTACTTTTTTCATCCGTTATATTTTAGAGGTGTCCATGTTTGGATATGTTGAGATGTTAAATTCTTTTTATGTTTGCATGGTTTTAGATAGCATATTAAAGTACCTTACATATTTAATCAGTCTAGTTGTAAATACTGTTCTTTGAAAATAACTCTTTGGGCATAAAATACCTAGCAGTGTAGTCACTTGGCCGAAGGGTATATGAATTTTAAATTTCAATAGATACTCTCATATTACTGTCCAAAGAGATTATACTTCTTTGTACTCCCATCAACATATATGTACCTTCTTCTCTCACCCAATGACGAAGGTATTTTTTTGTATAAGCTTACATTTCTTTGGTTAGTTTGAATTTAAGCATCTGTGTAGAGGATAAGCCATTTGTATTTTGTGTGTGTGTGTATGTGAACTCTTCATGTCCTTTGTCCAATTTTCTCTTGTGTTTTGTCTTTCATATTTCTAAAAGCTCTTTAATACTACTTAGCCTTTGTTTTTAATCATATCAAACATACTTTACTTTTTTGAAAAATACTTATTTGCGAAAGCAAGCATATGCCCAAGCACGGGGGGTGGGGGGGTGGAGTAGAGGAAGAGGGAGAGAAACTCAAGCAGACTACTTGCTGAGTATAGAGTCTGATACAGGGCTCAATCTCACAACCTTGAGGAGATGACCTGAGCTGAAATCCAGTCGGATGCTCAACCATCTGCATCACCCACGTATCCAAAAATACTTTCCTGATGATAAATTTGAAACTTATCAAAATAATTAGGAACAAAGACCCTTTGAAATTCGGACCCTGAAATTTACAGTATTACCTAGGCCTGGTCTTATATCCAGGAAACACCTATTTTCCTTTTTGTACAGAACATGGCCTCTCATGTCCAGGACTCCATTTTTTAACTAGCACTATTAAATAGTAACCTTGTTGCCTGCATTCTCATGTATTGGCCTTCTGTGAACCACTAGAGTAGGGACAGGGGTTGACAATAATGGTTTTCAATGTGTTTAGCACTAGAACTCTTGATAAAAAGAATTCTCACAGGGAATCTGAATTTATAAAATATATCAAATATGTTTTTAAACCAACCCAGTGGATGGGTTTCCCAAGGAGTTGAAAAGCCTCATTGTTCGGCTATAAGTAATCAGCATCCTTTCGGGACTCCAGGAGTCTGAGCAACATACTTTCAGATTCACTGAATTGCAATGTGATATTAATTAAAATTAAAATTGCAGTGTCTTGATAGGCCAGGAAAAATGTTTCACAACTGCAGCCTTGTCTAAGCTAGACCAGTTTGTATACAAATGTATAACATAAATTGGCAGGGGGGTGGAGGTCAGTCATAAGTTTGTCGTCAGTGTAAGTATCTTGAAATACAGTTATGATTTATTGATCTTTAAGGTAGCATTTTTAGATAAAGTATGCTTTTGATTCTTTTGTGTGTTTACATGTTCCAAGGGTAGGAAAACAAATGAAAAAGTTATTTCTTACAGAGCTAAGATTAATTTTTTCTTTCTGAAATAACCTGACTTTAGTAGTTTCTTTTATAAATCCTACATCTTTTTTTTTTTAAGATTTTATTTATTTATTTGACAGACAGAGATCACAAGTAGGCAGAGAGGCAGGCAGAGGGGTGGGGGGAAGCAGGCTCCCTGCTGAGCAGAGAGCCCAGTGTGGGGCTCGATCCCAGGACCCTGAGATAATGACCTGAGCCAAAGGCAGAGGCTTAACACACTGAACCACCCAGGTGCCCCTAACTCCTACATCTTTGCCATAATAAACATGTGATGATTCTGGAATCTTGGGAGTTACTAAATTGGACAGGGAGCAAATTAGTTTAAATTAGTGTATCACCAAAAAAGCCAGTTTATATATGTTGAGAACTTAAGCAAATATTAAAATTAGAGGGCATTATGGTTACCTTTTGCCCTATACTGGTACATATTTTAAGTAATCAATTTGTTATTACAGAGGAGTTTTATAAATGAGGAACTGATACGGCCCTCTTTCCCTAAAGACTAGGAATTTAGATTATTTTTTGGTGTTGTATATGTGTGTGTGGAAGGGGTGAGGAGTGAGGATTTGTTCTAAATGCGTGTGACTTTCAGAATCTAGTTACAGTAGCTGTTTTTGTTATGTTTGTGATTTTGTCCCAAATTAACTTGGCTGAAGCAAAATTAACTTGTAATAAGAAATGTCTTGAGGAAGATATTGTCTCATGACTATAAGAAAACCGACAAAGGGGACAGTAAGATGTACTTAGTAATCTGAGAAGAGAAGTTATATGGGACAACAAATGAAAACTAACAAAGTGGATTTAAGTACTGGTAGATAAGGTGTTTTGATTTATCAGTTTGCCCAGTATATCTTTTATCATGGTTAATATGAAATATGCACAGTCTTTGGAAAAGAATACTTTTGTTTCTGGTGGATTTGAAGTTTTCAGTGAGGTTGCCTACATTTTTAAAATATGCAATATGATATAAATGCAGTCTGATACTGTTTTTTCCATGTTACTAAGCTGTTATTATTTGAACTTTTAATAGAAATCTTGAGTTAATCAACTCTAATTGATATGTGTGTGTTTAGAAGTCATCTGTAATAGTACCTGCTAATTATTAAACATCCACTAGGTTCAGTCACTGTGCTACTTTTTTTTTTTTTTTTTTTCATTTTATTTCATGTCCACTAATACAGATCTCATTTTCTTCCTTTTATATGGGAAAACTGTGGCTTATAGAAATTAACTTATCCATGCTCATAGAGTGACGAAGCTAGGATTTGAATCCAAATTTGATCTGTTCCAAAGTCTACATTGTTTTTAAAGATTTTATTTGTTTTATATGAGAGAGTGAGCAAGCAAGGAAGAGAGAACGAGAGGCTGAGTTGGGGGAGGGAGAGGGAAAAGCAGACCCCGTGCTGAGCAGGGAGCCCAATGTGGCATCCCAGGACCCTGAGATCGTGACCTGAGCCAAAGGCAGACGCTTAACCTACTGAGCCACCCAGGTGCCCCAAAAGCCTGCGTTTTAAAAATAAATTATCTGCATGCTTTTCTCTTATTAGGACATGTATTTATTTACTGTTTCTTGATCAAAAAAGTTATTTTTGGAATAATGAAAATAACTCTGGTGTAGTGCTTTCTGCTTCACCCAGTTTATTAACACTTGCTTCATGTTGTTCAGTTAGCAAATGCTAACAGAACACACATGGTATCCCCAGCATCAAATTAGGAAAGGAATTACTATTGAGTTTCATCCATCCTGTCCATCCCCTTTTCTCCTGAGATTCGAATTACTCTAATGGTCATAATTCATTTCTTGGCTCCCATCAACCTCCTCTTGTTCTGCCAAACCCCTTGAAAGCACTGGTGGATTTGGTTGACTTGGTCTGTTAGGGTCTTTTTGTCCAGTTCTTCATTTGGTCCTGCCTACTAGATAGGGGTGTGTGTGTGTAAAGGCATGCACAAATACCCCTACTCATTTGCCCTGTTTATTTTGTGTAGGACTATCTCTCCTTTTTTCTTTTCTTCCTTTTTTTTTTTGAATTGTGTTATAATTTTTAATTACTTTGTCTTTGTTTTTAATTACTTTGCCTTTGTTTTATTTGCTGTTGGTCTTCACTTCCTGTTGTTTATGGGTTTTTCTCATTTTATTTTAATAACTTCTGACTTATTTCCAACATTTAAATCTGCTTGTAGTATTACTTAGCAGGAAAACTTAGAATGTAGGTATGATACTGGCTTTTTCTTATTAAAGAAATCTTTGTTGAAAGCATAAAACTGGGGATGCCTGGGTGGCTCAGTTGGTTAAGCAGCTGCCTTCGGCTCGTGTCATGATCCCAGCGTCCTGGGATCGAGTCCCACATCGGGCTCCTTGCTCGGCAGGGCGCCTGCTTCTCCCTCTGCCTGCTACTCTGCCTGTGCTCACTCTCTGGCTCGCTCTCTCTCTCTCTGAGATAAATAAATAAATAAAATCTTTAAAAAAAAAAAAAAAAGAAAGCATAAAAGTGTTAGAAATCTTATTATTACATCGAATATAAAACCCAAAAGGCTAGTGAAATGCATCTTGTATGTGGGTTTTGTTTTTTGTTTTTAAAGATTTTATTTATTTATTTGAGAGAGAGTGAGTAAATGAAAGAGCATAAGCAGGGGGAGAGGGAAAAGCAGGCTCCCCACAGAGCAAGGAGCCCAGTGCGGGACTCCATCCCAGGACCCCGGGATCACGACCCGAGCCCAAGGCAGATGCCCAACCACCCAGGCGACCCTTGTATGTGATTTTTGTTTGTTTATTCAGAGCTGTTCTGTTTCAACCAGTTATAGGAGCCTTTTTTTTTTTTAAAGATTTTATTTATTTATTTGATACAGAGAGAGATCACAAGTAGGCAGAGAGGCAGGCAGAGAGAGAGAGGGAAGCAGGCTCCCTGCTGAGCAGAGAGCCAGATGCGGGACTCGATCCCAGGACCCTGAGATCACGACCCAAGGCAAAGGCAGCGGCTTAACCCACTGAGCCACCCAGGCGCCCCATAGGAGCCTTTTTAAATTTTTGTTTTTAAGCAAATGAAAATGGATGTTTCTTTTATATCAGCATGTTTATTTTCATTATCCCAATATCTGAGATTAGTGTGTTAAGTACTTGCTTTTTTGTGTTTGTTTTCAGTATCACAGCACTTCTCGTATTTTGAAAGTATTTCAGTGTTACTGTCACTTACTAACATTATGTCATTCACTTATAGGGTGTGTTTGACCATCGAATGAAGTGCTGGCAGAAATGGGAAGACGCTCAAATTACTTTACTCAAAAAACGTGAAACTGAGGCAAAAATGATGGTTGCTAACAAACCAGATAAAATACAGCAAGCTAAAAATGAAATAAGAGAGGTGATTAGTATAAAATGCTTTACTTATCACTTTACTCAAATTTTTCATGAGTCATTCATATATGCATAATTTTTCATAAATTTTTTTCTGAACCATTCAACACTAGCCATTTTCCCATGATTTTATGAACTGTGTTAGAATTACTTTAACATTTTGATCATCATTAAAATCTCCAGAGCCCTTTGGTATTTCCACATGAGTATGGAATGGATAAAGAAACACACAAGGAAAAGATTTAAATTAACCTTTAATAGTTTTTTTGAGATGGTCAGTTTGATTTCAGTTACTTATTTTATGTCTAATAGCTTTAGAGCATAGACTTACCCCACATTTAGCTTTCCAAGCAACATTATCCCCCATATATATGTACTATATATGGTATTTTAGTAAATTTATATAAGTTTATTATAATTATACACTTTTTTTGCCATGCTTCAATAAGGAAATTGAAGAGGTAGGACAACCTTTATATTACTAAAAGTAAATGTACCTGCTCTTTGAAGAGTATGTACCACTGTTTTGGTTACATAGTGGGAAAATATCATTTCATTGCTTTAAGTCTTCAATTATTTTATTTTAGCTACTCCATTGGTCACTAATCATAATGTTTTGTTGTTTCTGTACTGAACTTAATGTTTACCAGTAGGTCTTCAGTAGACCATAATTCCATGTTTTTTTTTTAATCCAAGCATTTAATATAAAAATTGTTTTTAAATGTTTGTTTATGGTTTTCTTAATTTAAAGTATTTCCATGGGCATATAAATTGTGGTGAACATGTATTCTTGAACTTGGCAGAATGTTGTTGATACATTATGAAACAATGATATCAGAAAGAAATGATAAAACTATCCCAACACTACTAAGTTGATAGTGAATTTTATATTCAAAAACCTTTTCATCTGTCTTAGTCATATTTAATTAAGCTATGAGGATTGTAATTGATTAAGTACTAGAATATCCTAATCTTGAGTATGTGTCTGAAAGTGAAATATTAGTGAAAGTTAAGCTGATAGGCATTTCTAGTATTGAAAAGTTAGATAAAAGTTTGAATGATCCTGAATTGGGCTTTGCCATTATGGAGCTTCCTTAGGGTTTAGAGAAATGAAATTAAGTGAGTGATCGTGACAGCTAGTTCTATACTATTTTCCTTACAAGAATTAAATATCTGTGCATTTTTGTTTGTTTCTATTAGTGGGAGGCAAAAGTACAACAAGGAGAAAGAGATTTTGAACAGATCTCTAAAACAATTCGAAAAGAAGTGGGAAGATTTGAGGCGAGTATAATGACGTCATCCTTGTTTGCTATGATTTTGTAGTAAAATCAAACTTAGTTTTGTACTGATGAACTTTCTTCTTTATTGTACTACAGAAAGAACGGGTGAAAGATTTTAAAACTGTTATCATCAAGTACTTAGAATCATTAGTACAAACACAACAACAGGTAAGCTAATTTTTCTTATAACTTATTTTATAACGTACACACTTCTTCTAGAACTTACTTTTGGTATATTTTTTCATTTTAAAGATGTCAGTGAAAGAGTTTTTAAATTTAATGGAGGAATAAGGAAGGGAGTAGAAAACTGATGATCACAGAGGAAAACATGGTAGTTAAATTGGATACTCTCGGGTCGTTTTTGCCTTTACTCCTAAACTCCAGCTGAGATACATTTTTCCCAGATTAAGGCAAGGAGAAACTTGTTGAACAGCGTTTCCCTTTTTCAGTCTTCCTAGTTTTATTTCCCCAGTGATCACACCTGTTTGAATAAATTCTTATAATAGGTTCTCTTCCATAACAGGACTTAAAAACTGGCTTTTTTTAAGAATGGGTGTGGGGTTTTTATTGTTGTGTTTTTTATTTTATTTTGTGTGTAGTAAGTGGTGATGGTATGCCACAGATGGTATTTGTTTCCTTAACTAGAGAACAGAAGACCACAGATTTTAATTAAAATCTGTAACAAGATAATATAAATTTGAGTAATCAGATTATTTGATGTCATGAATTGAAGAATTTCTTTATCCAGCTTTAAAATATGTGGATTAGGAAGTTACTTATATAATATATAATAGATTGGTTTTTAATTGAGAGATGACATTATACCTTTAAATTATATTTAGTCTTTAAATACTTCATAAGATAATTTATGTGAATTTGTTTTTAAAGGAATTGTTTTAAATATTACTTTGATTAATTCTGTGGACTACGGAAGAAACTGGCAGCAGATTCCTTTTACTCTCAAACACATGTCCGTTTCTTGCCTAATACTTTTTTCTTCCACCTTTTTGCCATTGTTTTTTGCTAGAGTAACATAAAATGTGAATATCCTCTAAATTAGAATGTTACCACTTTAAATTGGAAAAGTTCATTGCAGTTTTATTATTTAAGGTATTCCCACTTAATTTACATTAACAGTCTGCTTATAGAGTTTTGCATAAATAAAGAAGATCTTAAGTTGTGAGGTTTTTTAAAAAATTTTATCATTTACATCAAAAACTGAAGTTAGCCAGTAGTAATTAACATTTTAAATAATTTATACTTGAATTACATTGACAGACTTCAGAATGGGAAGTTTAAATGATCCCTCATAGAACTAGACTTTAGTAAATGTTAATCATTGTTAGCTACTTGTTTTTTTTTTCTAATGCTGTAGGTACGGTATGTATGCATGTAAGTGACAAAAAGATAATTAGAATATCTTTGGTTATGATCCGCAGCTGATAAAATACTGGGAGGCATTCCTACCTGAAGCCAAAGCCATTGCCTAGCAAGAAGATTTCTGTTACGAAGATCTTGGATGTTTGTTCCAGTTATGCTGAATTCCGCAGTGAAATCATTTAAAACCATCTAAATAAACCACTCTATATTTTATGAATTACATGTGGTTTTTTTATATACATATATATGTACATATATATACTCTGACATTTTATTACAAGCTGCATGTCCTGACCCTCTTGGAATTAAGCGGACTGTGGCATGACGTTCTGCAATACTTTGCTGAATTGAACACTATTGTGTCTTAAATACTTGCACTAAAAAGTGCACTGCAAGGCCAGGAAATTTTACAATATTTTTTCTTTACATTCTGTAATGTGTTCACCCTCTTTATGAAGTGAATTATCAATGCATTGATTAATGTTCAGTTATACATTCCTGTACAGAAATTATGATTTTGTGATTACAGTAATAAAATGATATTCCTTGTGAAGTATTAGTAACAAATTATTTGGGTATGTAAATATGTTAAAGAGCTTTTAAAAGCATTTTTAATCAGAAGAAATTTTTGCTTCTAGATGTACATAGGTGATGCTGTGATCCATTAAGTTTTTCTTAGTTGACAGAAAAAGCTGAACTCTTTCATTATAAATGATGAAATGAGGGTTAAGTTCTCTTCTGAAATCATCATAAACCAAAGAACATTTATCTTTTGATTCTACTCTGGGGAATGCTCTTGTCTTGAGTAAAGGAGAGAATGAATACTTTCTTTGCTTGTTTTACTCCCATCCCTATTACCAGTGTCCAAGTTAGGAATTAGGAAAAAATGTATTTCTCTGCTTCTGTTACAAGTCTGTGATTTTGCTCAACTTCTTATCTTCAAAGTCCTAGACTTTGCATGTATTTGATTTATTCTTTGCCTTTTCTTTGTTTTCCATTTCAAAGTAGGTAAGATCATCTATGGGCGTACCTGACAAAGAATGGTACCATGCTGAAATTCCCCATGATTTGTTGAAAAAATAAGGGTAACGTAAAGTACATTTGAAGTAAAATGAAATTTGTCTTTGGCACCCTTCTTAGTGATTCTGTATCTTGTTCAGATGGCTTGTTACCTAATCCTTGATGCTAGGGAAAGTTTTAATTTGTGACTGGCATCAGAGTTTTCATTTTTTAGAATGTTCTTAAAGATGCCCCTCTTAAGCTTACCAGCTCCATCTCCCAGCTCAGTCAAGTATGGTATGTGGAACTGAGCCCTCTCTAGCACTTTAGTGGATACATATATCAGAGTATTCTCAGGATATGTTTGCTTCCACCCGTTCCAGCTGAAGTTTAAACCCTTCTGTAGACATTACTGATTTTTTTAGACTCCTGGAACTCAGAAGAGTATCTAACACATAATATGTTAATAAGAAAGACATGAACAGGAAAAGAAATCCTGGAAGATGCAAAATAATACGTGCTCCCTTAAGAAGAAGAAACTGAAGCAGAAATAGGACTTCTCCTGTTGCTTCTGTTACAAATAACTTAGAAACTTTTGAAAAATGAGCAGTTCATCGTAATCTATATCACACGCTATCTTGTTGTACCACTAATACCGAGCAAAATCTACAGTGATATTCTACTATTGCATCCACCATCACATTACTTCCAAAGGAACAGTTTACACAGTAGGTTAATAACTTAGTTATTCCTGTCAAGATTTTCCATTCCTCTGTGGTATGTTCATTAGAATATTCAGTACCTCCAAATAAAATAATATTTTCATTCTTGATCAAGCCGAAGAGAGTAACAGACCCTGACCCCGTTCCAGACTTCATTTCTCTTAACAACCTTCGCCCAAAAAAGGAGTCTGTTGGAAATACCAAGTAAATGATACGATCCTCTGGTAGTTACCAGCCTTTTTTTTAGTAGCTTCAATACTCAGCTCACCTCCACCTATCAATCTCCACATCCATTCATGTGACTAAAATATTTTCACTCCAGTAAACAGAACAAGGGCATTAATATTGCTGATAACATAGTCTTTAGTATAGGTCTGATTTTTTTTTTTCTTAAGCCAGATGAAGAAGTACTAAACCTGTTACAGTGGGACAAGCCGAACCTGGAGTCAACATACATGTGTACAGTCTTGCTTCTGTAACTTTGTAGCTACATGATTTTGGCCTTATCACATAAAACTCATCTATAAAACAAGGGTATAAGACTGATTTTCCTGAAGTGCCTTTCCGCTTTAAAATAGTTTGCTTAAAATACCAAACTTCAGTATCAATATTATTCTATTAGGAAATCAAATTTTAATTAAAATCACCTATTAATAAAACAAGGCTAGAACAAAAATATGTCAAAATAAGATTTCTAAAACCTAAAAGGATGTTTTCCTGATGGTATTTTGACAAGCTATTTTCAACTATCCAGCTCATTTTATACATGCATATATATTTATAGTAACCTCAAAATACCCTTGTTTCATTGTTGCCCTTCTTTAAACTTTTTAATTTTGTTATCTGGATCTAGTAAAGTTTTACAAGTTCCTTGTACAAGTTGTTTCATGAATGGTTTAAGAAGCCTTTTAACAAAATCAGGTTTTTCTGGAGGAATGGAATCAGATGAATAGAGAAGGAAGAGTATATTCTCTTAAAAAGTGCTTCTTAATGTCTAAGGGAATTAATGAAGACTTTCATTTTTCTGTCTTAATGCATTTGACTAGTTATAAAGCTGATGGCTACTTCACTTTCCTTGTTGTGTCTCCTTGCTTGGGTAGTCAGTGACTCACAAGAGTCAAGGATGGACAGCAGAAATTCAGTAATAGTAACTACTGATAGGCTAAGCAAAAGTCTTCTTGTTTTCAAGGTAGTGAGGAGGAAAGAGAACACGTGTAAAATGTCCATTCACTGGCTTGGGAACTGTGCAGGCATTTTCATATCCTGTTCCTTAGTCTGGAAATGTGTGTATTTCTCCATGGGACATAGTATGTGTTTCCAAGTATTGAAAAAAGACTTTGAAAAAGAACCACCATTCCCTTCCTTATCCGAAATCTAGAGTCTGATTAAGTATCATTGCTAACTTTCACAGTGAAGGATTTGGTTTCAAGTAATAATGAAGGTAAATGGTTGACCAGACGGAATTAGCAAGAAGAGGAGAATTAAAAGATGTAAATATAAGCTAACTCCTCTGGTTTTTTTACAATCAGGGCCATGAAGAGAGGTCACAGTCATCTGTGGATGAGGTCCATAAGAGTTGATACTAAAAAAAAAAAAAAAAAATGCAATGTGAGCCACATAAGTAATTCTGAGTTTTCTATAGCCAAATTTGAACAAGAAAAAAAAAAAGTTAAATATTTAAACCCAGTAGCTCCAAAACACTATTTCAGCATGTAATGTTATATCAAGGATTACTGTGATACTTTACCTTCTGGTTTTCATGTTAAATCTTTGATATCCAAAAGTATTTTACCCTTTCATTACCTCTCCATGCACACTAGCCACATTTTAAGTGATGAGTTGTCACACGTGGCTAGTGGCTAGAATACTGGACAGTGCAGGTTTGAACAACGCCTGTGGAGATGGGGGGCTAAGTCCCAACAGCTGGTTTATTTGCAATCTCACATGCAGTGAAGAATTTGAAGTGAGATAAAAGGGACTAGTAGCTGTTGTTCTCAGGTATGATCTAGGTGCAAGACTTTGCAGCTTAGTTCTTTGCAGATACTGGATACTTGGTATCCATTGTGCATAAATTGTAACACTGTGTTGCCAGAAGCCACTAAAGACTGTAGTACAACTTCTTCCTCTCACTGATGAGCAGATCCAGAGCTTGAATCCTTAGGATTGAACTGATTTTTCCTGTTTTCCCTCTGTTAACCATCTGTGAACATTCATTCTTGAAAATGTGTGATAAGCTTTTCAAGATTCCTGTTCTAATCATTAACATATATAATTTGAGGAAGTCCTCTGGCATACAGAGAAGTCATTTCTTCAAACTGAATTCAGAAGTGGCTAAGAATAGAAGATTGTACAAAACAGGAAAGTTGTGGCTTGTTGTCTAATCTTTTAACGTATGCGAAGAAATTAAAAATGCTCACCTTCCTTTCTCTTGTCACATACTTTTTAAAAAAAATTCTTTAAGGATTGAATAATCAAAAGTATTTTTTTTTTTTTTAGCTAACTGGGTCAAGTGGAAACTTTGTATTTAAAGCCAATTAAGGTGAAGCTGCCTGTTAATACACAGGAAGTTTTTTTTTTTTTTTTTTTATTAAGGCCAGTTAATGGGATAAACTGCTTTAAGGGAGTACTTTGAGAAAAAAGAAGGTTCTATTTTAAATTTATATATATACCTATGTAACTGTTTAATAAAAACTAAAATCAGACAAAATTTAACAAAACTAAACAATAAATTGCCTTATTGCTTCCATAGTCAAGTCTCGAGTTATCTCTTGATTTTAACTTATATTTTCCAGATTTTTATTTCAAATGTTCTCACTATATAAGTGTGTGTGGATTTGTATGTGTACATAAATATTTGTGTACATGCATCACAGTAGGCTTTTCAAACAACTTAGGTTCTAAATTTCAGTTAAAAATGTTTCCCTGCTTCCTGTAGTTGAAACATAAAACAAACTTTTTATGCTGTCATTTACATTGCTTGGCACCATTATTTTACTAAGACCGACTTGAGTTGATTCTGTTTCTGAAATGTATTCCCTTCTCCTTTTTCTCTCCCAGAGTCCAGATCTTGTGGCCAGATACCAGAACTGTCTTAAGTCTCCTATGAAATACACATTCTTTCACTCCCCATATACTGCAATCTGCTACTAAAATTACCTTTCTAAAGAATTCTTGCCACAGTACCGTTCACAGAATTCCTCAGTAGACCCCTCCCCCCCTTACAGACTACAGATACAGTTCCAAATGAACAAAATCTGGTCTCAAACTACTGCCTGTCCTGGCCTTATTACCCTTTACCTTTGCTTTAATCACATGATGCTGCTGTCTTGTGTGCATGCTCAACTTTCTGGGTCCTTGCTGTTGATGTTACCTTGTCTGAGTTAACCTTTTCCCCTTTACCAGCAATCATTTAAATCCTATCCATTCTTTAGACTAAAGCCAAATTTTAAAAGTCCACATCTTCCATATATCCTTTTTAGACTCCTAACTAGAAGGACTCTGGTAACACCTTGTGCCTTTCAGACTGTACTAAACTGATGGCTTTGTTGCATTATAGCTGACGGTTGTCTAGTCTATCTGCTTTGATTAGTCTGTGCCCCTTGAGGAATGACTATGCCCTTGTTAGTTCTCATAGAACCTACAATGGTACAGCCACAATATGTGTATAGTGCTGCATCTAGCCCATGATTTTAAACCCTGGCTCTAGAATCTACGTGATTGACTTTGAGCTCATTATTTTTCTATAAAACGTAGTTTCCATCATCTGTAAGTGGAGAGTACTCATAGTACTTGTTCAGGTGCTCCTTAAGGGGATTAAGATCATTGATGCGGCTTTCTCAGCAGTCAAGTGCTTAATAAATACTAGCTATTTATCCAGTAAGTTTTACTTAATCTCTCCATCTGAATGAAATACCTGCATTTTGGTTTTTTGGGGCTTCTATAATAAAATGGGTATGCGCTTGACTAGATAAGTGGGTTTACCAGAAGGATTTTCTCAAAGAACACTGCCCTTGAGATCTGCTCTTGGAACCCTGGGGCTGAGAGTCAGCATGGGGTGGGGGTGGGGGGGCGCTTCTAGTTAAAATCAGTTTATATTCAGCCCAAAAAAGTTCAGAACTACAAACGGGTCTTGTCAAGAAATGAGCTAGAGAACTTTAAAGGAGCTTGGGGACAAAGAACAGAAGGGTGACAGAAATGTGGGACTTGCTTAGGGAAAGAAGTTTATTTCCACCCACAAGAACTTTGTGGAGAACTTTGTAAGAACTGCATATGTTGCAGACTAAAGGAAGTGATAAACAATGAAGAAAAATTACAGAGAATACAAATGTGATTTGTATGTTGTGAATACATTCACAAATGTGAATGTATGATGAAATGTTGATGGAACAGGAGTCAGCCAGCCAGGCATCGGTGAGGGTTTGACCACCCGGTGGAAGAAAGGAGATAGTCCAAGCAAATGGGAGATATAAGTGGGTAAGTTTCATTCAATAAATATTTGTTCAGTCAGGCCCTGAAGCAATGGATTGAGATCAGGAAAATACAAGAAAATTGGCCTACAACGATGCCCAGAGTTTGGGCTTTGATGACTTCAGATACTGCTGCTTTGCTTAACCAAGATCTTAGAGTCTCGAGATGGAGGTTTGGGGAAAGTGAAATTCTTTGGGGTGTGTTGTCTTTGAGGTACTTTAGGACATCCAACATGAAAATATGAAAGCAAGTCAGAACTAGATATTGTATTACCATCACAGAAATGCAAGCGTGCTGTCCCTTCAAACCATGAATGTTCATGAAAGCGGCGTCAGAACAAACCGGTTAGTTTGGGAAGGACAAGTCCCAGGCAAAACTAATCTCTCAGGTGAAAATGAAGTTAAGACGTCTGGTAGATGGAAAGAGTCTCAGTAAGAAGTAAAGATATTTCTGAACGAAAAGGAAGGAAAGATTGCATGTATTTGGAAATAAAGACTGAAAGCTCTTTTCTTGGGGAAGTAGGAAATTAAGCCCTCGGGGTGCTATCAACAGGAAAGTCAAAGATTGCTGGTCAAGGAAATGGTATGTGTTTGGAAAACAAACGCAGATGAGTAAGAGGGGTAATGACTCAAAGTTGGAGATCATGAATTTACAGGGAAGCCAGCCAAAGAAGTATCCATTTTTTCAACCATGAGGACCTCACACAGATGGTTGGATTCATTCAGGACTAGGGATTATTGACGGGTGTGAGAGAAAGTCAAGGGGAAGGGGATTTCAAAATCAGTTTAAAGGACTAGTGAGACAGGCACAAACTGGGAGATACAGATGCGATGATAATGGTAAAAGGAGAAAGTCAAAGAAGGAAACCTAAGTTTCAAAAATGATATCAACTGTTAGTATATTGGCATTAAAGATTTTATTTATTTGATAGAGATCACAAATAGGCAGAGAAGCAGGCAAAGAGAGAGGGGGAAGCAGTCTCCCTGCTGAGCAGAGAGCCCAACACAGGGATTGATCCCAGGACCCTGAGATGACCTGAGCCAAAGGCAGAGGCTTAACCCACCAAGACACCCAGACACCCCCCTGCTGTTTATTTCTAAGTAAATTGCATGTCCTGTTTTTTGAGTTGTCAATTTTAGACATCATCTACTTTTTTTGTGTGGCAAATAGACATTTAGTTCTCTTCCTTGGCCATCTGTCTTCCTCAACCTTTTGCCTCCCCTTCAAGTGTAATTAGGTTAATAATTCCCAGTTAAATCAGTATTTAATAATTGGAATATTGTGCCTATACAAATATTGTTTGTCTACAGAAAGTTGTAATATATTTAATGATTTTCTTCCTTTTTTTAAAAAAAGGTTTTTTTTAATTTGCTTTGTGGTTTTTTTTTTAATTTGCTTTGTGGTTTTTTTGCTTGATTTAAATTCAAGTTAGTTAAAATATAGTGTGTTATTAATTTCGGGGTAGAATTTAGTGATTCATCGGTTGCATGTAACACCCAGTGCTCATTACATCACGTGCCCTCCTTAATGCTTATCCCCCAGTTACCCCCATCCCCCGCCCACCTCCCTAAACTTTATTTTTTTCAGAACAGTATTAGATTTATGGAATCTTGTGAAAGTAGTATATATAGAGTTCCCCTCTACATCTCCTTCACTCATTATTAACATCTTCTGTTAGTACACTGATTAGAATTAATGTAGTAATTATGCTATTGTTAAGTAGAGTGCATAATCTACTCATATGTCTTAGCTTTTGCCTTAATGTTCTTTTTCTGTTCCAAGATGCAGTCCAGGATGCCACATTACATTTAGTCTTCTTGTCTCCTGCTCTTCTTGGTTGTGACAGCTTCTCAGACTTCCCTTGTTTTCAGTGACTTCCTACTTTTGTCCCAGAGGTAAAACATGCCTTGATTTTTTCATTTGGTTGGTGTATTTCTTAAAATGTATTGCCAATCTTTCCCATGTCTTCAAATAGTCCACTCACATCCAGGTTATCTAGCCTGATTGTTTTCCGTCAGCAAAGTCCCCTGGGACCTTCTGTTTTCTCTGGACCTGTTGTCTAATTGGATGTCCCTTGCTTTTGACTTTGGAAGTACCTTTAGCTTTCTCCTGGGGTTTATTTCCTACGTCCTGGGTCTTATGCCTCCCTCTTTCTTCACTTATTCTCCTCTGCTGGTGTAGTATATTCTGCAGTACTTTTGTAGGTCGAAAAGAAGATATGGTAGAAAACATTGTGAAGACAGCTTTCAAAATGTCTGTTGCTGGAGAGAGGTTGCTGTAGTCTGGACCTTTTCATACCTGGCCCACAGTGGTAATTTTGAGGATTCCCTTTGCTTCTCCCTAGGTTTTGCCTTCTGTTCTCAATAGCCCATGCCTTTCTCTTTCTTGATTCAGCCCTCATTTTGGTGGATATACAGAGTATCCTGGAAATGAATACGTAGAAGCCATACTTCGAGACTTTATTTTACCTTAATCTTTCATCGATAATTTAACTGAGTATATGTTGAAAATCATTTTCTCTAAAATTTCGAAGACATTGCCTCATTGTCTTCTAGCTTCCAGTGTTGCTGTTGAGAATTCCAAAGCCATTCTGTTTTCTGATCTTTTGTGTATAAGCTGTTTCCCACCCCCACACTGCCCACCCCTCTGGAATCTGTAGGATCTTTTATCGCCAGTGTTCTGAAATCTTACAGAGATTTGCTGTTGTGTATGTCTGTTTTCATCCAGTGTGGGTGCTTTCAATCTGGAAACATGACATTCAGTTCTGGAAATTTGCTTGAGCTGTTTTGCTCATGATGTCTTCCCTTCTGTATTCATCTTCTCCTTCTGGAAGACCCATCGTGGATATTGGATGTCCTGGACTAGGGCCATTGTTTTTCTTATATTCTGTCCCTGTCATTTTGTTCCTACTCTCTGTACTTTTTTGATTTCTGACCATTTCTATTTTTAAGTCTTCTATCGCTCTGAGGATATTAGTGATAGTTTACTTTTAAAATTATTTTCTTTTCTGTGTTTCTGTTTCCTCAAAATTATTTTCCTATTTTGGTCTCTCTTCCATGTTATATGCTTTCCTCAGACATCTGTTGATTTTTGGATATCTCTTCCTGTTTAGCAATGGGAATTGAAAGCTAATTAGATGGTCTGAGCATAGTCATGGGACCTGTGAAATTTGAGCATCACTGAAGAGTGATATCATTGGGTTTTTTGTATGGAACTTCAAATGTGGGTGTCTCCAGATTTTTCCTCTTGGGCTGTTCAGATTGCCCAGAGAATACTTTTCCTGTGTTCTGCCTGGAAGGTAAAAGTACACAGCTGCAAGCCTCTGTACGCTTTCAGCATTCATCATTCCATTTGTGTATCATCATCAAAGCCCAGACCCCAGCTATTTTTGGATAAAACTTTTCATGCCCTTAGCCAAGCTATCAACTTCCAGTGCAAAGACTCTCTTTTACCCTCTCTTGAGGACATGCCCTCCAGAACAGTGTGGAGCTGGGGAGGGGATTAGGAGATCTTTTGATTTTTCAGCTTTCCCTCCATCTTCCTTATTTTAGCCAGCTACTTTCCATTCTAGAGGTACCTGCTCTTCCCTGTTCCCTGTTGCTGGGCCTTTTGACTTGTGCTGTGTAAATGAGGTTGGTTTTCAGCTTCCCCATCTAAATTTGGCTTTTTCTTGTTTGCTAAAACAGTTACTTCTCATCCATCTGCTTTCTAGCTTACAAAAATCTTGTTGCTGTTCCCTCTCTTCCTGTTTTCCCTATTTTTGTGGGTTTAAAAAAAAAAAAAAAAGGAAAAGTTCCTTGTCTTATATTGAGGCTGGAGGAAGAAGTGAAATTAGTCATGGATATTCAATTTGCTATCCTAACTCAGAAATCTCTATATGGGTTTTTTTTAACAGCAACATTATATTCATAGTATAGATACACTAACAATTTTTAATCCATAACATGATAGAATTTGTTTCCAAATTTTTGCCATCAAATTCTTGTACATACCTTTCCTAACCTACACGTAAAGAACTACTTCTAGAAGTGAAATTTCTTTTTTATTTTTCTTTTTTTTCTTTCTTTTGTGTTGTTGTCGTTGTCGTCATGTTAAATGCTAAAATAATGCAGGGCACCTTGTGGCTCAGTCAGTTAAGCATCTGACTTGGTTTCAGCTTAGGTCCTGATCTCCGGGGTTGTGAGATGGAGCCCCAGGGCAGTCTACACACTCAGCAGGGAGTCTGAGATGCTTTCCTTTTCCCTCTCAGTCAGCCCCTCTCCTGGCTCATGCGCACTCTCTCTGTCTCTAAATATAAACAAATAAAATCTTTAAATAAATACTTAAATAACACTTTATCTTTTAGTTCTTTTTTTAAGTTTTTACTTAAATTCTAGTTTGTTAACACAGAAGTGAGATTTCTAGACTATGTGCCTTTGGAACCGTAATAGCTACTGTCAGCTTGTCGTTCCGAGATGGTCCCAGCGTACAGACTTACCAATAGTACTTACTTCCCCACATCCTTTCCAATACTGGAATAACCTTTGAAATTTTGCCAGTCTATAAGTTGCAAAGTGATACCTCATTATTCAATCTGCATTGCCTTGATTACCACTGGATTTGAGCATCTCTGGTGGCTAGCCTCCAGGATGGCTCCATTTAATTCCTGCCTCCTGAGACTTAAGCCACTGTGTAGTCTCTTCTCTCATGGAATGAAGCCAACCTGGGTAACCAGTAGCATGTCACAGAAACGATGGAGTATGACTTCTGAGGATAAGCAATAGAAAGTCATGGTGGTCTCTCCCTCGAGCTCATGCAGATTGCAGATTTCTTGCCTTTGGGGGAAGCCAGCCACCCTGTCTTCAGGACACTTAGAGAGACTGATGGAGAGGTCCAAGTGGCCAGGGACAGAGGTCTCCCATCAATGACCAACAGTAACTTGCTAGGCATGTGAGTGAACCAACTTGTGGCCTAGTAAGTAGAGTCTGAAGATGACTGAGCCTTGGTGGACATTTTGACAATGGTCTAAGCTGCTCCCAGATTCCTGACCCACAGAAACTGTGGGAGAGAATAAATATGTATTGCTTTGGGGCGCCTGGATGGCTCAGTGGGTTAAGCCTCTGCCTTTGGCTCAGGTCATGATCTCAGGGGCCTGGGATCGAGCCCCATATCAGGCTTTCTGCTCAGCAGGGAGCCTGCTTCCCCTTCTCTCTCTGCCTGCTTCTCTGCCTACCTGTGATCTCTCTCTGTGTTAAATAAATAAATAAAATCTTTTAAAAAAAAGTATGTATCGCTTTAAGAAGCTAAATTTGGGGGTAATTTGTTAGGTGTTCATAGATAATTCATGCAGACTTTTGGGTTCATTTGCATTCTTCTGGGAAATACCTATTCAAACTGTGTCCATTTCTTATTCTTCCCTTAAAAAAATATGTATTCTTTCATATAAAATACACATTAATCCTTTGTTATACATGTTGAAATATTTTTCTCATTTTATTAAATGTTTTTTAAACTTAGTGGTCTTTGGTTTACACTGCAGTTGACCTTCAAACAACATGGGTTAGAACTGTGCGGGTCCACTACTATAGATTTTTTAAAAAATAAATACAGTAGAGTACTGTATGTATATTTTCTCTTCTGTAACTTACTTTATTATAGGAACACAGTACATAATACATCTAACATAGAAAGTATGTGTTAATTGAAGGTTTGTGTTCTGGGTAATGCTTCTGGTCAGTTGTAAGCTATTAATAGTAAAGTTTTGGGGGAGTCAAAAATTATACATGGATTTTCAACTTCAAGGGGGAGGGGGTCAGCGCCCGGACCCCACTTTTATTCAAGTGTCAAGTGTAATTTTAAATCCTTATATAGTCTAAAATATCTTTCCATTAATGTCTTTGACATTTTGTATATTGCAATTAGAAGACTTTGTCCACATTAAGATTTTATGGCCTTAGTTTTTCAGAGATTTTTTTACTATATATGGAATTCATTTTTAAAACCTATTTTATTTTTCTTTCAAATGGATAGCCAGTTATCCATAAACTATATATTATACCTTTTATTTAAACATTTATTTTTAACATATAATAAAATTTTACAATTTAAACATTTATGAAAACTACATAAACACCATATATTGAATACTTTTTTTTTTTTTTTTACCCCCATGAGTTTGAAATAACACAGTTGTTTCATACTATGTTGCCATATATTCAGGGTTTTCTTCTGGACTAGTTGGTTCCCTTGATCATTTGTCTCATTCTGTTCCAGGATCATACTGAATTCATTACAGACTGTCCCTGACTTACAGTGGTTTAACTCAAGATTTTTGGACCTTACAATGCTGCAAAAGCGATTCCCACTGAGTAGAAACTCTTCTTTTAAGTTTTCAATTTGCCTCTTCTTTCCAGGCTAGTGATGTGTCATCTAGTAGCCTGGGTGACGCTGGGCAGCTGCAGGCAATCAGAAGGGTAAATAACTGATGCACTTAACAACAATCTTTTTTTTTTTTTACATTCAGTACAATATTCAATGAATTACATGAGATACTCAATACTTGTTTTGTAAAACAGGCTTTGTGTTTGATGATTTTGCTCTAATGGAGACTAACAGAAGTGTTATGAGCATGTCTGAGGTTGGCTAGGCTAAGCCATGATGGTCAGTAGGTTAGGCTTATTAAGTCCATTTTTTTTTTTAATTTTTTATGTGTTTATTTGACAGATCACAAGTAGGCAGAGAGATAGGCAGAGAGAGAGGGGAAGCAGGCTCCCTGCTGAGCAGAGAGCCTGATGTGGGGCTCAATCCCAGGACCCTGGGATCATGACCTGAGCCGAAGGCAGAGGCTTTAACCCACTGAGCCACCTAGGTGCCCCTATTAAATCCATTTTTGACTTCATGTTATTTTCAACTTACAATGGGTTTATCGGGACAAAACCCCATCATAAGCCAAGGAAGATCTGTATTATGGCTTTATATATTTTGATGTCATATAAATTAACTTATCCCCTCATTCATTTTTCTTCTTGTTCAAACTTGCCCTGACTATTCATTCTTCAAATGAATTTTAGAATCTACTTGTCATTTTTCTTAACCTATTGGGGTTGTAATTGTATTCACTTAATAAATCATGTTGGTGAAAACCCTACTTTTTTTTTTTTTTATTTGACAGACAGAGATCACAGGTAAGCAGAGAGGCAGGCAGAGAGAGAGGAGGAAGCAGGCTCCCTGCTGAGCAGAGAGCCCGATGCGGGGCTCGATCCCAGGACCCTGAGATCATGACCTGAGCCGAAGGCAGAGGCTTAACCCACTGAGCCACCCAGGCGCCCCAAAACCCTACCTTTAAAATATTGATTCTTGAGGTGCCTGGGTGGCTCAGTGGGTTAAGCCTCTGCCTTCGGCTCAGGTCATGATCTCAGGGTCCTGGAATCGAGCCCCACATCGGGCTCTCTGCTTGGCGGGGAGCCTGCTTCCCCCACCCCTTCTCTCTCTGCCTGCCTCTCTGCCTACTTATGATATCTCTCTCTCTCTCTGTCAAATAAATAAAATATTTTTAAAAAAATATTGATTCTTCCCATCCAGGAATGTGATATAGCTATTTTCAGATCTTCTTTTATGTCCCTTAAGAAAGTTTTTTAGGTTTCTTCAGAAGGTCTTGAATGTTTGTCGTTAAGGTTATCCTTAGACATTATGAGGTTTAAATGTTCATGAAATCTTTCGGTTTTCCCTGTTATTTTTTAACTGATGAACGTTGCTGTGTAAGAAGTCTGTTTTATAGGAAATCTATTGAGTAGTATACATTGATTTAGTATATGGTATCATACAAAACTCTTCTATTAATTCTAATCATTTTTTAGTTGACTCAGTTCTGTGTCAATCATTTCATCTACAAACAGCTTTAGTTTTCTGTCTTCCTACCCAGTACCTGTACCTCTCAGGTCTTTTGCTTGTCCTATTTCACAGAGGAGGGCCTCCAGCAAAATGTGAAAGAATAGTTGTGGTAAAGAGGTACCTGGGTGGCTCAGTTGGTTAAGCATCAGACTCTTGGTTTTGGCTCAGGTCACGATCTCAGGGTGGTGAGACGGAGCCCCACATTGAGGCTCAGTGCAGAGTCTGCTTGAGAGTCTGCCCTTCTACCTCTCCCCCTGCCCCCTGCTCATGCTCAGTCTCTCTAGGAAATAAATAAAAAAAATATTTTAAAAAAATAGTTGTAATAGAATTATCAGCACTGTTATGATGCTTCCTCATAGGACACTGAGTAGGATATTTGCTTTGGGATTATGGTAGCTAAACTTTATTAACTTAAAAATATTTCTTGCTGTTTCTAGCCTGCTAAGGGTTGCTAGGAAGAGGTATACTTATGTACTAAGTATATTGTACTAAGTATTATGTACTGAGATATTCATTTATTTTTCTAATAGGGCAATGTTGAGAAATACATGAACAGATCTCCTAATGTTTAGCCATCTTTATGTTCCTGGGATAAATTTATTTGGTCATGATGTATCAGTCTTACAATTGAATGTTGAATATGTAATATACATTCCTGACAGATTTTGCTCTAAACTTCTAATATAGGGGCACCTGGCTGGCTTAATCATAGAGCATGCAACTTTTGATCTTGGGGTTGAAAATCAATATAAGTTGGTATTTAGAGCCATTTATCATTAAATTTGCTGAAATACATTTGTACCCAATATTAGGTAAATGTGGCATTTTTAGTATAAGGATTTTATACCCAGATTCTAGCAGAATTTTATTATTTTGTTGATGTAAATTTTTGCTTCTATTAGCAGATACTAACCGTTCAGTGTCTTACATATATATTCACCATGTATTTTTATTAAGGCTCTGAGAAGAAATCTAGCTAGCTTGTCTCAGATGGTAGATTCAGTCTAAAAGTAGTACAGGAACAACACAATAATACATTTGCCACGGTCTTTGTAGCACTATTCTTTTCTCCCCTTCTTAGGGGCTACTCACAGAACTTGGATAGAAATTTAGTTCTTCTAACTATTAGCTAGTAATTTCAGAGTATTTATTTCCTCTGAGCCTCAATTATGCCTCTGTGATCATTGAAATAATAACAGTCCCACCTATGGCTAAGCTGATAGACCCTCCAGAGCACACCCATACATTGAGAGCTTACATAGATTTTCAGCAAGGCAAAATTAAAGTACACACTGCTGGGCGCCTGGGTGGCTAAGTGGGTTGGGCCTCTGCCTTCGGCTCAGGTCATGATCTCAGGGTCCTGGGATCGAGCCCTGCATCGGGCTCTCTTGCTCCGCGGGGAGCCTGCTTCCTCCTCCTTTCTCTCTCTGCCTACTTGTGATCTCTGTCAAATAAATAAATAAAATATTAAAAAATAAATAAAGTATTGAGTTTGATAAGTTCTTTATAGATTTTGGACACTAGAGGGGCAGAAAAAGAAGAAAAGAAACAAGATGGGATTGGGAGGGAGACAAACCATAAGTGACTCTTAATCTCACAAAACAAACTGAGGGTTGCTGGGGGGAGGGGGTCGGGAAAGGTGGGTGGGGTAATGGACATTGGGGAGGGTATGTGCTATGGTTAGTGCTGTGAAGTGTATAAACCTGGCGATTCACAGA
>PISX010008142.1:0-84068 GCA_004024625.1 Mellivora capensis | reverse complement strand
GTTCCTCAAAAACTTAAAAACAGAATTATCATATGACCCAAGAATTCACTCCCTAGGTCTTTTATACTATGAGAATGAAAAATATATATCCACACAAAAACTTGTACACAAATGTCCATGGCAGCATTATTCATAATAGCCAAAAAGTGGATATGACCCAAATGTCCATCACCTAACATACACAAAAATAAAATGTGCTACATCCACAGAAGGGAATCTTATTCCGCCATTAAAAGGAATGAAGTACTGATTTGTGTTACAACATGTATAGACCTTAAAACCATTATGCTAAGTGAAAAAGGCAAGACACAAAAGACCACATATTGTATCATTTCATTAAAATGAAATGCCCAGAATAAGCAAAGCCATAGAAACTGAAAGTACATCGGTGACTGCCAGGGGTTGGGGGGAGAGGAGGAAATGAAGAGTGACTGTTAATGTGTATAAGGTTTCTTTCCGGGCTAAAGAAAAATGTTCTAGAATTAGTGATGATAGTTGCACAGCTTTGTGAACACATGAAAAAAACCACTGAACTGTACACCTCAAAAGGGTGAATTTTATGGTATGTGAATTATATATAAAGAAAAATAAGATTTTTTTAAAGATTTTATTTATTTATTTGACAGAGAGAGATCACAGTAGACAGAGAGGCAGGCAGAGAGAGAGAGAAGGAAGCAGGCTCCCCGCCGAGCAGAGAGCCCGATGTGGGACTCGATCCCAGGACCCTGAGATCATGACCTGAGCTGAAGGCAGCGGCTTAACCCACTGAGCCACCCAGGCGCCCCAAGAAAAATAAGATATTAAAAAAATTACACCATGAAATGTTTTTGGACCACCAAGGTGATGTGAACCAGGCCCTACCACTGCCCATGCACTGGTTATTACAATTTCCCGAGGACAGGTTTTCTTCCCCCATTTTACTTGGCATCAAGGCAACTTTCCTTACAGATCTTTGAAAGAGGTAGGGTGAGTTTTAGTCCTTGACACCACACACCTTTGGGAATCTCAGAATTAAAGGCAGAGAGTCTTTTGTTAGCTTGCCTTGAATAAGCCCGGGGCTGACTTCTAACTATGCCTCCTGCAAATTCACCAAGTTCTTAATCAAATCTAATTAAGTACCCCCAGTTTAGCAAATGCTCTCAGAGCAAATAAGACTTAAGGGCTCCTTTACTCTCAGATTTTCAGCTTTCTTTTATATTTTGGCATATTAATTCCTAAGTACCTTTTTAAAAAATTTAAATAAAGTATTCTTAGCTATTTGCAGTGTGGTTTTCCTTAATATCTTAACTATATTCCCAAAATGAAAATTCTATATTTACTTCTCAAGTTAACTCCAGTGAGTTAGGACAGGATTTGCAAAAACCAAAGACAGCCTGATACAGTCTACATTAAAGTAGCTTCAGTTTTACAGGGCATCTGGGTGGCTCAGTCAGTTAAGCATACAACTCTCAATTTCAGCTTACGCCATGATCTCAGGGTTGTGAGATCAAGCCCCATGTGGGGCTCCATGCTGGGAGTGGGGCCTGCTTAAGATTTTCTTTCTCTCTCACTCACTCGTGCTCTCTCTCTCTCTCTCTTTCTCTCCTCCGTCCCTACCCCTTTTCCCTCTCTAAAAAAATTAAAGAAATGATAAAAAAATAAAGTAGCTTCAGTATTACTTGTGACCTCAGTGGATTACAGTAGATATTTAAGATTAAAAATATATTCCAAAGAAAAGTCTACTTTAGAAAAAAATTAATTTGAAGGGGAGCCTAGTTTTAAAAGAATATGAGTAGATGACTCATTCTTTTAGGTATACTGTCTCTTTACACAACTAAAGTAAATAAGATTGCAGGCAAAGATACACAAAGAGACCAAAGAAACATATGCACACATATATAGAAACTTGACATATGATGCTTATAGATCACTGGGAGGAAAACCAGAATATTCAGTAAATGATTCTGGGAAAAACTGATTACCCATAATGGAAAAAAAAAGAAACTGGATCCCCACCTCACACCACACAAAAATCAATGCCACATGGATTAAAGACATAAATAGGAAAGGCAGTATTTTAAAGCTTTCAGAAGAAAATATCAGACTATATCTTTACAACCTCAAGGGAGAGATAGATGTGGCAAACAAGATGCCAAAATCACAAACTGTAAAGGAAAAGGCTGACATATTCAACTACACTATAGAATGCATCCACCAAAAACCACATAAAGTAAACAAACAGAAAAAACGCCACATAAAGTAAAAGACAAGACACTTACTGGGGAAAAGATATTTGCCACATGCATAACTGGGAATAATTAGTACCACAAATAAATAAATACAACTTCTAGAAATCAAATTATAAAAGTTAAAAAAATGGGCAAAAGACAGACATCTCATGGAAGAGGAATTACGGAAGGTTTGGGAAATGTAAATTAAACCTCTAATGGAGTACCAATTCTCACCGACCAGACTGCTGAAAAGAAACAATTCAGATAACTACAAATATTGTACAAATGCCTCAAATGTTGAGGAAGGGAACAAAATGAACACTTAAGGGGCGCCTGGGTGGCTCAGTGGGTTAAAGACTCTGCCTTCGGCTCAGGTCATGATCCCGGAGTCCCGGGATCAAGCCCCACATCGGGCTCTCTGCTCAGTAGGGAGCCTGATTCCTCCTCTCTCTCTCTCTGCCTGCCTTTCTGCCCACTTGTAATCTCTGTCTGTCAAATTTTTAAAATTTTTTTTAAAAATGAACACTTAACACACTGCCTGTGAAAGTATAAACTGGTACAACCCTTTATAAAACAATTCAGCATTATCTAGCAGAACAGAAGACCCACAACTCTACTCCTAGGCAGAGACATGGATTAGAATGGCCCTAACAGGTGTGCCTGGGTGGCTCAGTCAGCTGGGCATTTGCCTTCAGCTTGGGTCTTAACCTCAGGGTCCCCGGATCAAGCTCCCGTGCTGGGTTCTGTGCTCAGTGGGAAGTCTGCTTCTCCTTCTCCCTCTGCCCCTCCCCCTACTCACACTCGCTCTGTCAAGTAAATGGATAAAATCTTAAAAAAAAAAAAAAATGGCCATAACAAGTTTTTAATGGCAAAAAGTAAAAATTAAATTAAAAAAAAAAAAAGAAAACTGGAAACACCTCTAGATATCTAGATATCCATTAACAGGGAGATGAATAAACAATGGTAAAGTCATACAATGGGATGATATAGAACAATAAAAAGTAAATGAACTATAACATCAATACCAATGAGTCTCATAAATATAATGTGCAAAAAAAGTCATGGAATAGACAAAACTAAACATTACATTATTTATGAACACACACCTATGTAGCAAAACTATACAGAAAATCAAGGAGTGTGGAAAGAAAAAGACGCAGAGAAAAAGATAGAATCAGGGCTTTGAAAATACTGACAATGTATTAGCTCTAAAGCATGATATAAGCACAGTGGCTTTTTTTTTTAAGATTTTTATTTATTTATTTGACATACAGAGATCACAAGTAGGCAGAGAGGCAGGCAGAGAGAGGAATGGAAGCAGGCTCCTCGCTGAGAAGAGAGCCCGATGCGGAGCTCGATCCC
This sequence comes from Mellivora capensis, assembly GCA_004024625.1. NCBI lineage: Eukaryota > Metazoa > Chordata > Mammalia > Carnivora > Mustelidae > Mellivora > Mellivora capensis. The sequence goes on along the minus strand of PISX010008142.1, from coordinate 80,496 downwards.
AGGACCCCGGGATCATGACCCGAGCTGAAGGCAGAGGCCCTAACCCACTGAGCCACCCAGGCGCCCCAGTACAGTGGCTTTTATTTGTACTCTAAATCTATGGATGTGTCAGAAGTACTATTTTGTACATATGAAATAATTTCTCACTTAAAAATTAGAGAAATGCATAGCCATGGCAGCAAATATGAAAAATACTTAAAACTATATGAAAAAAAATAAAAGTTATCAATAATCCAATCACCTTAAGATAACGATAATATTTAAAAGAAAAAAATAGGGGCACTTGGGTGGCTCAGTCAGCTAAACATCTGCCTTAGGCTCAGGTCATGATTTCAGGGTCCTGGGATCGAAGCCCCCCGCCTTCAGGGTTACTACTCAGTGGGGAGTCTGCTTCTGCTTCTCCCTATCCCTCTCCCTGCCCATCCTCCTGTCCCCCTGCTCGTGCTCTCTCTCTCTCAAATAAATAAATAAAATCTTTTAAAAAAGAAGAGGGCTCCTGGGTGGCTCATCCATTAAGCATCTGCCTTCGGCTCAGGTCATGATCCCAGAGTCCTGGGATGGAGCCCCCTTATCATATCTTGCTCCCTGCTCAGCGGGGAGCCTGCTTCTCCCTCTCCCACTCCCCCTGCTTGTGTTCCGTCTCTCTCTGTGTCTCTCTCTGTGTCTCTCTCTGTCCAATAAATAAATAAATATCTTTAAAAGAAAGGAAAAGAAAAAATAATAGTGCATTTTCTTCCACTATTTTACTTTTTTTACAGCCTTTGTTAAGTACTGACTTGCAGTAAATTGCACATATTTAAAATTTCAGGGTGCGTGCCTCTCTGCCTACTTGTGATCTCTGTCAAATAAATAAATAAATAAAATCTTTTAAAAATTAAATGTATAATTTCATGAGTCAAACATATATATACATTTGTAAAAGCATCTTTACAATCAAGAAAATAGCCCACTAACCCCAAAAGTTTTCTCACACCTCTTTCCAATATATCCCTCCTTACTTTCCCTTGCCTCATCCTCAAGTAACCACTAAACGGTTTTCTGTGGCTTTCAACTAGTTTGCATTTTCTAGAACATAGTGTATGCACATGACCTGCTGTAGTTGATACATTTTTCCAAAATAATTTACCAATTTACACTTCCACCAGAAGAGTACAAGAGTTCCAGGTGCTCTATACCCTTGGCAACACTGGATTTTTGGCCTCTTCCATTTTAGCTATTATTTTCATATTCCAAACATAAATACACATAAAACATTGTGTCTGAACAGCAACAAAAAAATTAAACTTTCAATGATGATTGAAGTAAAGCTCATTATAAAGAAATTTTCACCTAAGAGCGTTTTCCCTTGAATGCATAATAATAATTGAAGCAAAGCCCCTGACATATGCCTCATGAATTCTGATTTAACTAAAATATCTGATTTCTACATAAAATATGGGAAGAATCATGGAGATATACAAGTAAGAATCACATGCCTTAAATGTACAATGGGAGTATCGCAGTACGGGAACTCAGATGAATTGCCATTGAACACAGTTTGTGAAAGTGTTCTTTTACCACTGATAACACTGAACCCACCAGACCAAAACACCACTACGACAGTGGTCATAATTTGAATGCGGGAAGATGAAAATCTTTCTTATAATAGTTCTAATCAATACGCTCAGCTACTTGCGCTCAGCTTTTCCTACTCAAACCTAAAACATGAACAATGCCGTGAGATGCACTTTAACATAAAAGTATTAGTCTGGGGGCACCTGGGTGGCTCAGTGGGTTGAGCCTCTGCCTTCGGCTCAGGTCATGGTCTCAGGGTCCTGGGATCGAGCCCCGCATCAGGCTCTCTGCTCAGAGGGGAGCCTGCTCCCCTTTCTCTCTCTGCCTGCCTCTCTGCCTACTTGTGATCTCTGTCAAATAAATAAATAAAATCTTTAAAAAATAATAAAAAATTTAAAAAAAAAATCTTAAAAAAAAAAAAAGTATTAGTCTGTTGTCCTTATAGTCTTTCCAAACGGACTACAAGCTCCCTTCTACCACCCTGTCACTTCTCCTTCTAATCTTTGTTTCTCAAAATAGGACTCTACTCTCCTTATCTTTACTTCTCCATTCTCTATTTACTCTTCAAATTCATTCATATTTGACTTCCATCCTTATCATTTTGCTCAAATTGTGTTTGCTGAGATCAATGACCTCCTATCCTAACTACCAAAGCCAAGACACACTTAATCAGCTCCTATTTTCCAGATCCTTCTGACTCATTTGACTGAGATAGATCTCTCTCCTGATTAAAATTCTTTCCTCTCCAGGAGAGTGGTTCCTGATTAAACCTCAAGTGATTCCTATGAACTACGTCTGGTAGACCTTCCTCATCCTTTCCTGACTTCTCCCCCCTTTCCACAACTGTATCTGTACATCACTTAAATGTTGGTGTTTCCCATACTTGGTCTTCTCTTCTCACTCTACTTACTTGAATGATTTCTTCCATTCCCACAGCACTAACAACCCCAAATCTACCACATTTCTAACATTTACAACTTTTCACTTCAGAAAATCCCAATACTAACACATCTGCCAACCAAACAGGTCTGCTGGACGTTCTACCAGAACCTCACTCCTTTTCTCTCAACCTGAATTAATCTCTCAATTTGTTACCTTTATTCATGAATATAATAATTCAAGTGGAGCCAATAAAATACAAGAGCTACTTTTGAAATATTTTTCTTGAAGCGTTTAAAGAAACACTAATTCTCATGAAGACTTTTTCCTCCAGTTGTGGAGGTCTCACAGTCATTGAGAAAAACTACAAAACACAAGATATAAAAGGTAAACCTCCTCCAATCCCAGCTCTCAAGGGCAAACAATATTAACATTTCCTTCCAGAAAAAGCAGCTTTTAGCCACAATAAAGTTACGTATCAAAATATTAAATGGATAAATAGGGGGTGTTGTTAACTCTCAATATCATCCTGGCTACTTTTTACAGTATTAATCAGAGAAAAAAAAAAAAAATTCTACCATATGCCTACCTGGAGTGAGAATCAGAACAGTATCCTAAAAATCAAAGCAATCCTTTCACATGCTATATTTTAAATATTCTAAAGGAATCATTGTTTTTGGGTTGGCATCTATCTGGGTGCAATATACCCCACAAATCAGCCTACCGTTTCCCTTTTATTTAAAGGAAGCAACAGCAAAAAAGAAGGAAAACAAAAACAAAAACTGGAAGAGACAGAAGCCAAATCTAAAATCAAGACGGGTGTGTAATTTGTGTTTTGCAAAAACCATAGGGAAGTGATATTTGAACACCCCTTCTCTGCTTCTAAAAGTTTCGGAAACAGCACAGATAAAAGATACTCAGCGAACTCTGTTCTTATCCGACTCTCCAGGCAAAGAAGCTCGCTTCCCTCGCTCCCTCTTTGCCCAGAGCCCACCCGGGCCGGGCACGGAGAGGGGCTCAAGGCCGGCCCCGCCGGAGCTAGCTAGGGTCTCCCTTCCCTGCGGTCTGGGGGCTCCCGCAGAGCAGACCCCGGGAGGGAGGGGACCCGGTCTCGGCCCCCTCCCCGAGTCACTGCCCCCCTCGCCCCGCCCACGGTGAACGCCGCCGTGGAGGGGCCCCAAACCTCCCCCAGGGCTCCTGAGAGCAGGCGTCGCTGAGGAGACCCGGGAACGGTCCCCGGGGCCCCCCCACCCCAGGCGACAAGTCTAAAGAGTTAACGGAGATGAAAACCCAAACAGAACAGTACGCCCCCTGAGGCTGGGGGCGGGGGCGAGGGGCTCCTCCGCTGGAGCTGGGGCCGCTCTCGCACCGCCCCCGCGCACTCCCGGAGCCCGACCCCGCAGCCCCGGAGAGCAGCGGCGGCGCCAGGCCCGCGCCACGCTGCGCGCCCGGGAGCGGCCCCACGGCGCACCTGAGCCCGCGGTCCCCTCCCCAACGGGAAACCTGCCGCCCGCCGCCCTGCGCGGGTTCTCCACGCGCGGCTCCCCGGACGCCCCCGCCTCACGCCGCGCGGTGAGAGGCCAGTTACCTCCTGCAGGCAGCGGGCACTCCGCCGTGGCCTCCCGCGGGAGCCGGGGGCCCCCTGCCATCTCGCGCGGCAGCGCCCTGAAACCCCGCCTCCGGCCCCTCCAAGTCCGCCCCGCCCCCTCCGCAGGTCCGCCCCCCAACCCCGGAGGTGTGCGCCGAGGGGCGGGGCGGGACAGGGTAGGGGCGGGACCGCCCGGCCTAACACCTGAGCGCTCCGGGCCTGAGCCCTCGGCCCCTCCCGCTTCGCCATTCCCAGCCCCGGCTCTCCCTCTGGAAAGTTTGGAGGGCGCTGAGGGGTCGGAAGGGAGAATAAAAACTAAAAGATGTATAGCATCAAAGTTATTGGCCTGATGAACTTCTTTGCATAGGGAGGAAGGAGCGGTCTTTCTTGCCAGAGGTGTGGCTGCACATTTTCTTGGAAACACAAGAAACTTTTCTTCGCTGCCTTGTATTATTCCTTTAAGAATCAGCCCCCTTCTCGTCCCTTTTGTGACTTTCCACCTACTACCACCTTGCCAGCAATAGGTATGTTGGAAGGAATCCTAAAAGTATCTGCTACAGCGCCCTGGCCCCCTCATGATGCCGGAATCCGCTCTAGCACCCTGGCAAGGAGTGGGCTGGCCCTTTGATGCTTGTGATGGGAATCTCTACGCTGTTTCTTAGAAAGTTGCTGAGTGACTTCCTAGATGATGTGTTGCCGAATGGCTCAGCTTTTGCAAGGCTGATGAGGTGTAAATTGAAATTACTCTCTTTGAGAGCCTCCTCACACTTACAGGCCTAAAACTGTTTTACTTGGTATCATCCTGTAGTTCCCAAATGTATTTGACCTGAAAGATGGCAGGCCAAAATATGCCCCCCTTTGGCATAGGGTTGTGGTTGTTATTTGTTTGTTTGTTTCTTAAGTTAAAAGCACTTGAGAAACAGCAGATACAAGATCTCTCTGACCTTCCTTTTTCTTCCTGAAAGCAGAAGATGAAACTCGCAAATGAAAGATGTCCCGGTACCAGGAGGCAAGGAACATTCTTATCACCAGAGACAGGGAGTGGAGGACAAAGGAAATCAATACACACAACCCTTCCCAGTCACTTCACCATTAACTGCCTCAGCTCAAGCCCCTTTTTCACTATTTACCACCCTTTGTCCAACTTAGTATGTAAGCGTTCAGCTCTAAGTGCTTTTGATCCATGTTTTCCTACAAGGACTGCTGTGTACCTATAAAATGCCATATGTTTCGCTCCTTAATCTATGTCAATTTAATTCTCAGCCCCAGCCAGAAACCCTAAAAGGTTTCATCCTAAAAGGGCAGCAGTAAAGTTTTGCCTCCCCTACACACCACACAACTGTCTACTTGAGACATGCCTGTCGCCATCCTGGGCCATTAATGATTCGATGCACACAGTTTGATAAACACTGCTTGAAAGCCCTCGTACATTCACCTTTGATAATTTCTCTGTGACAAATGTTTGCAAAGTCCTGTACTGTTTACACAAAGCTCGCACATGAGTCATCTCATTTAACCCTCACAATTATGATGTCACTGTTATGATCCTTGTTTTACAGTTGAAAATACTGAGGGTCAAACAAACAGTGGTCGCCCAAGTATAGAGTCAAGATTAACTCTGAACTTCAGACTCCAAGGCTCTCAAATATATATTATATAAAATATGTGTGTACATATATGTACATAGGTATATGATATGCTGTACTTAAAGGTCAAACGACAAACAGAATATACATATAGATTTTTTTTTTCTCTGATGCTTTGTATTAGAAAAACTCAGTTTTCCACCTGTTGTAGGGGAAAACCCAGTTCTTTCCTCCTGTGTTTCTCTTGCACCTATATCTTCTTGACTCCTCATACAAAACGCTTTCATTCTGACATTTCTGGTCACCAAATGTGTGGAGGTTTTTTCCCCCTCACCACACAATTCTCTGCAACACCAGCTAGATGTCCTACAATTCAACTCAGTTCTGACATTACTTACCCGGAGAGAGAGCATCAGATCTCACAGGCTCAGTCCCATAAGACTGCCTCCCTCCACTGCACCCCCCCCACCCCGCCCAACATCACAAGCCAGCCAAAAGCCCAGGTTATCTCCTGGGCTTCTGACCAACCAGCTATATAGATCAGAGGTTTCAATGACACCCCCCCCCACCTTCCTTGGGTTCAATTAATTTGTGAGAGCATCTCGCAGAACTCAGGGAAATGCTTACTTAGTTTTACCAGTTTATTAAAGGATATGATAAAGGATAAAGATGAACAGCCAGATGAAGAGATATCTAGGGCAAAGTCTGGAAGGGTCTTAAACACAGGAGCTTCTGTCCCTATGGAGTTGGGGTGTATCACCCTTCCAGTATGGATATGTTTGCCAACCTAGAAGCTCTCCAACCCCTGCACTATTGGGATTTTATGGGGGCTTCCTCACATAGGTATGATCACTTACTATTTCCAGCCACTTTCCCTTCTTTGGAGGACAGGGGGTAGGCGGGAAATTCCAAGTTTCTAATCATGGCTTGGTCTTTCTGGTGACTAGCCCTCATCCAGGAGCCCACACAGAGTCACCTCATTAGAACAAAAGATGATCCTAGTGCTCTTGTCACTTGGAAATTTACATGAGTCTTAGGAGCTCTCAGCTAGGAACCAGGTACAGTGGCCAACATTTATCTTTTATCATCTCACACCCTTAAATAGAGCCCATTCTTGACTAGTAACTTCCAGATGCATGCATTAGTTCTCAAGGTCAAGGACCTTTACCTATCTTTTACTTTCCTGTGGCACCTGCCATCATAATGCAGGGCACAAAAGTGTCACTCGAATGTGCTAAATGAATGAAGAATGAGTGAATGTGTGAATGCTCAGTAATATTAAACCAGGTAGTAATATTAAGTAGTAATTAAGTAATATTAAATAGGCTAAAAACTTGGTTCCCTAACTGAACAATCTTAACACCTCCTTACTTACGGAGAAGTCCCGAGAGAAAGCACTCCCTGATTTGTTCTTAGTTTCCATCCACCTTCCATCTAAAAGGCTTTCTTAGAAGAATCCACTCCTGTTGGCAGGTACAGTCCTTTGAAGGCAATGAAATCATTTCCCTTATTTTCCTTGAATAGGCCTTCTTCCTGTTCCACTTTCAGAGGCAAGGCTACACTGCCAGGGATGGAGGACGCTGTACATCTCTCTTTGTGTCCTTGTGTTTAAACTCTTCCCGTAAAGTGATGGCTGTTGCAACACTCTGAGTGGTTTTTGTGTGTTGATTGTTAATGTTAAATATTAATGTTTTTAATGTTTAATGTCCTCTATTCACTGGAGCTGATCTGAGGAGAAAAATATAATGGGCTGGTGCAAATATCACTGCTGCTTAGATATCCCTATGCTTTCATTTGGTAGAGACAAATCACTTAATCCCTGAAATCACGTGAATCCCTAAAGCCTCACCTCCCACTACCCCCACCACACATTGTTGACCTTCGGGATTAATCGTTATTCCCTAAATTGCCATATTTGCACTACTGTTCCCCTTACCTCTTTTTTATGGGTCATCAGTTGACAAATGCATGTTCATTCAGCTGAAGTATCACCTCTTCTGGAAGGTGAACCTTCATGACACCCATCCCAGAGTGAATTAGGTACCCTACCTCAGCTCTCCCGCCACCACACACCCCCATATCTCTGTCATGACTCCTACACACTCATTTCAGTTGTCGGCTTCTTTTCCCTGTTACCAATTCCCTGTTACCAATGACAGGAATTATGACAACCTGAGCACCTAGCATAGCACCTGCCACATAGAAGACCCTCAAATATCTGTGGAATGAATGAGAAAAAAAATTTTTTTAAAGAATATGAACTCTTAGACCACTCATGAAAAAATTTCACAAATATAAACAGTCATATGGATCGAAAGGGGTAGCAGATGGATTTCTGCTTCCTCCCAAATCCCTTCCTTCTCATTTTCTGCCTTAAAAAACAGAAGACTATGGGGCACTTGGGTGGCTCACTTGGTTAAGTGACTGCCTTCGGCTCAGGTCATGATCCTGGAGTTCCAGGATCAAGTCCCTCATCGGACTCCCTGCTCAGCAGGGAGTCTGTTTCTCCCACTGACCTCTCTCCTCTCATGCTCTTTCTGTCTCAGATAAATAAATAAAATCTTAAAAAAAACCCAAAACCAAAACAGAAGCCTATATGTAGGTATTCATTCATTCGTTCATTCATTCATGTGCGTGTGCAACTCACATTCTTGAGTTCCCATGGCTTACCAGGAACAGCCCTGAGCACTTGCCTCAGGGGAGAAGTGACATTTCAGCAGAGCCATGAATGATCACCATTCATTCCTTTTCTGGAACATAAAGCTAAATTACTTTGTCCATCCCCCTTATACATGGGGCCAGTTCTCACTGACAGAATTTGAGCAGAGGTAAAATATCACCTCTGGGTCTAGGCAATTAAGAACTGATGGGCTTCTTCTCCAATCTCTCCTTCTTCCCATTCCTTGGCTACCTTAGACCATTGCTAAAGCTGAAAAAGCAACCAGATGGAAGAACAGGTCCCTGACTGACTTCAAAGAGCAAGGCTCACCCCACCACCCACTACTCTTGACTGGATTGTAATGTAAATGAAAAATAGAATTTATGGTATGAACTACTAACATTTGGGGAATTCCCCCCCCCAGCAGGTAGCTTTACATACCCTGATTAACACTGTCATAAATGGTGGCATATAGATTAAGACACTAGAAAATTGTTGTCTCTTGCTCTAGGCATTGCATGAGAGACTTGGAACATGAAAAGGTAACATAGGTGTTAAGGTCATAGAGACATTAAATTTGTCCCAAGTGGACAAATAAATATCTTTATGGTTACACAGCTCTACATGCTCTCTCTCAGGTGGCCACCAGATCAGAATGTTGACATCTGGGGGCACCTGGGTGGTTCAGTTGGTTAAGCTTCTGCCTTCAGCTCAGGTCATGATCTCAGGGTCCTGGGAATGAAACCTGCATTAGGCTCATTGCTCAGCAGGGAGTCTGCTTCTGCCTCTCCCTCTGACCCTCCCTCTGTTCATGCACACACTCTCTCAAATAAATAAATAAAATCCTAAAAAAAAAAAAAAAAGAATGCTGACATCTTGACCTGAAAGCTAGTATAGAATCAGATTAATCATATCATCTTTATTATCTTTATCAGCCCTTGTGAATCTCTTACATGCATTTTGAAGAATTTCCCTAAGTGAGCTGCAGGAGGTCCAGCAACCCTCAAAGTGGAGTACAGAGTTGACTCTTGGACAACATGGATTTGAATTGCACGGATCCACTTATACATGAATTTTTTATAGTGCGGTGTTGTAAATGTATTCTCTCTCCCTTATGATTTTTAGTAAGACTTTTTTTCTCCAGCTTACTTTATTATAAGAACAGAGCATATAATACATGTAACATACAAAATATGTGTTAATTGACCATGTTATCAGTAAGGCTTCCAGTCAACAGTAGGCTATTAGTACTTAAGTTTGGGGGGCGTCAAAAGTTATACCCAGATGTTTGCTCAAGGGGTCAACATCCCTAACCTTGCCTTGTTCAAGGGTCAACTGTTTGTTGAGAAACATAAAATAGGAGTGAAAAGATAACTCTAACGGCTCTTGAATATCTCATTAGGAAGGTTGTATACTAATCTTCTGGACATACACTTGATAAACGGGACTCTTTGCAGTGGGGTGAATTTCTTCCTTTTTCTTTTCCTCCTCCTGTCATCTTTTCTTTTCTCCTGGGTAACTAGGACCCACTAAAGCTAAGGTATCAGTAGGAAAATGGCTGGTCATAGACCCTCCACCAAGATACCCAGCATGATGGAGGCCTCTTTTCTCAGTGCCCTTGCCCCAAAGCCCTTCCCCAACACATTGCCATCCTCCTCCTCCAGACCCCATTAATCAATGAAACTTCTTAGCACTAAAAGCCTGACAAGTTTCATGGAAGCCTAAATGAAAAATATTCAGCCCCTAGGACAAGAGGAATAGCACCAGTGGAATCAAAGGAAGATTATAAAAGAGGAAAGGAAGAAAGAGAGGATTTAGGAAAAAAAAAAAAAAAAGAGGATTTTCTATCAACTACAACATCAACTCACCTAGACGGGAAGCTGGGCCAAAGAGGATGAAAGACAGTTGGGGCACATCATGTGGACTTGCCTCAGGATTTCAGAGCAAATGTCCCCAGACTCAGTGAATAAAGCAGAGAGACATTTAAATCCCTACTTCCTGTGAACTCTGCATGGGTTGGAAGCAATGATTCACACCTGAAAGAAATGGCTGTGCGTTCTTCTGGACTCCACGTACAATGGCTTAAACTGTGTCAGTTTGCTTAAGCTGGAACTACATGTTCCAAAATTTCTTTCTCTCTGTGGTCCTATGTTAGACTGACCAAAAGAGGAATTTGGACAAGATTTGGAAGATTCAAATGAAAGAGAGACTTTATTCACTGTTGGTGGGAGTGCACGTTGGTGTAGCCACTTTGGAAAAGAGTGTGGAGATTCCTCAAGAAATTAAAAATAGAGCTACCCTATGACCCTGCAATTGCACTACTGGGTATTTACCCCAAAGATACAGAAGTAGTGAAAGGAACGGCCATATGTACCCCAATGTTCATGGCAGTAATGGCCACAGTCGCCAAACTATGGAAAGAGCCAAGATGCCCTTCAACAGACAAATGGATAAGGAAGATGTGGTCCATATATATATGAAGTATTAAGACTCCATCAGAAAGGATGAATACCCAAATTTTGTATCAACATGGATGAGACTGGAGGAGATTATGCTGAGTGAAATAAGTAAAAAAGAGAAAGTCAATTATCATATGGTTTCACTTACTTGTGGAGCGTAAGGAATAACATGGAGGACATTAGGAGAAGGAAAGGAAAAGTGAATTGGGGGAAATAGGAGAGGAAGATGAACCATAAGAGACTGTGGACTCTGAGACACAAACTGAGGGTTTTGGAGGGGAGAATGGTGGGGGGATGGGTGAGCCTGATGGTGGTTATTAAGGAGGGCATGTGTTGCATGGAGCACTGGGTGTGGTGCATGATCAATGAATCTTGGAACTCTGAAAAGGTAAAATTAAATTTAAAAAATAAAAATAAAAAATAAAAATCCATAGTATTTACCAAAATTTATATCTACTATATGGGTACCATTCAGGAAATCTGGCATTTAAAGAAAGTTAGAGGCAGTTATGCTTATTAAAAAGAATAACAATTGGCACTTCAAAAGAAAGAAAGAAAGAAAGAAAGAAAGAAAGATTTGCATGATTAAATGGCAAAAAAAACAGAGATGCTGTCAGGTTCTAGATTATCCTTACTGCCCATGTCTCTCTCTTCTCCCTAACCACTGGCCCTGCTCGCTACCTGAGTCCCAGGCCCACGTCCAAAGCTTGGGTGAGAACCTACAGAGCTGACAGCTGTCTGAAGGCTTTTCCACAGCTCTTCTGTGGATTCTACTTGAGCGGCCAGGTGTGCCCAGCTTTCTAGATACATTTCGAGTTCTGACCCTCTAAGTTCACCTACACCAGGGCTTCTTGGGGGCAAGTTAGACTTTGATCCTTCGATCTCACTTCCAGACCTTTATGTCCCCCATTTCTCCCACAGTTCTCTAAGATCTTACTCTTATTTTCGTAATACTCTAATGGTTCTCGGTCCGTGATTGAAGTCTTCTGGTTCACCATGCACGTGCTTGGCTGCCCAACAGGACGATTACATGGATTGTACCTTTCTTCCCTTCCCCTATGAAAGACAAAGTGCTGGTGTTATATATATATATAGGACTATAAATATTCAGGTAAAATTACACACCGGTAGGTGTCTCCCCAAGAAAGGGTAGTTATTTAGTTGCCCCCTGGCTTCATAGGATGACTCTACCATAGTATGGAAACTGCCTCTTCACTTCTCAAGCTTAGAAACTTGCTTCTTTTCCCCTTTAGCGTTCTAAGTTAAACTCTGTTGAAGAAGAAGTCTCAATAAAGCTCACTAGGAACTGAGCTAGACAATAAGGCCTATTAATATTTATAGGGCCTGTCTCTGCATATAGCATGAGGAATAAAATTGTTGTAGGTCGTGACATTTCTATCTTATAGTCCAAACACTACACCCTGCAGAAATAACCACATGGGACGCTGAGTGATCATCAGAAGGTTGTCTAGGGTGGAAAGTGGAACCAAAATTAAAGGAGTTAGGAGAAATAGTGAGTGATCCATAGCATCAAGTTATGATAGCCATCATCAATACTACAGAACAGACTGGCCTGTCACAGTTGTAGACAAGTTGTGTGGTTTCACTCACCAAGGGTACAGTCCTACTCCTAGATCTCTCTGTGGTAGATTATAGTCGTGGGCCCCAGTTCTTCATCCCTTACTGTACCCATCCTCTTTGCAATGACTTCGAATTTCCTTCCACTCAAGGAGTGGAATGTATTTCCTTACCCTTTGATTATGGGTTCAGTCATTTGACTTGCTTCGGCCAATAAGGTGATACAGAACTAAGAGTGTGAAAGTTCTGAGCTTAGCTGAAGAGGCCTCATATGATTCTGCCTGTCCTTTTGTGCTTCTGCCAATGCCATGAGAAGATTTTTGTCTGAGCCAGCCAGCTGGTCCAAAGAGGATGAGAGACATGGAGCAGTCATTCCAGATAAGCCCAGACTGGATGAGGTAATCCCCAGCTGACCAGCAGACACATGAGAAATAATAGATGATTGTCATTTTATGTCATGGCATATGGGGACTGTTACCCAGTAATAGTTTCCTGACACACCCTCCAACCGTGATTTTCTGTGGTGAGGTGGACGAAGAGCTCCTACCCCATTGTGGCCCCAGAGTTCCAGACCAGCGTGCCCAGGACCCCCTCTCAAGTCACTTGGGGGCACCAACTGGGCCAATGGTAAGTAAGAGGATTCAGCCTCACACCCTCAGTAAAATTCTGTTTGACATTTTCTATCCTTTTGGTCAGACATAAAATCTAAATATTTTCCACAGCAGAAAAAAAGAAAGATTTAAAAACTCTTCGGAAGAGTATGTCTGAATATGAGTGGTTGTTTACAAATGGAACTCAAACTCACTATCTGAAATAAAATGTGAAGGCTATCATTTGTGATTTTTGTTTTCGTCAGAGTTTTAAGAAAAGTCATCCGCCCAGCAAAATCCCCAGGCAGCTTAGGATGCCAAAATTTTCTTTCCTTCTCTTTAAAATTGCTCCAAGTCCATAAGGAAAATTCATGAATACATGTGGCTGGCAGATGAACCACATAGCCAAAGATGCATTCTTAATGACAATTGCATCTTAATTTGTTAGCTTGACATATGCATTGATCTTTTATAAATTAGAGGCCTTGGTTGGAAGGGGAGGTGTCTTCAAAATATTTTGAAGTAGTTTTTTTTAAGACATTCTTTCTTTCCCCATGACTCCCTGCTTTTCGCTAGCTTCCCCTGCCCCTTTAGTTTATGAGGGGATGGATGAAGCTGGGATATTTTTTGAGGAAATATGGGAGGTCTGCAATCCATTTCCTACTCGATGTGAGCTTCATTTACCAGAAGGAAAAAGAAAAACAACAAGGCAAACACACTTCCAGCAAAACTGGACAGCAGCTCCATGGACTGACTTTTAAAGAGCTATTGTATCACTCTGTGAGGTGACAACACTCCAGGGACAGGACGGGGTCTGTGAGGGCCAGTGAAGCATACTCTTCCATTCCTAAAAAACATCCCCTCAGGAAACAATTTGGCGTTTCCTGCAAAACATGAACTTGCTTGGCAATCTGACCAACTCATCACCCCTGTTCATCTCATACTGCATGCCTGATTAATAACAGTAAATAGTCCGAGAACACAGTGAACACGACTTCAATAGGAAAAGGGGGCAAGGGGAGAAAATAACACCCCTGCCAAACAGATACACATCAAGCATGCCTACATGCTTATGCATACACTTAACATATACATATACTTAACTTATAAGCCACTTAAAAATGTTGAGAAATATAAAATGTCTTGATCAAAGCCACATGGCATTGGGGCGCCTGGGTGGCTCAGTGGGTTAAAGCCTCTGCCTTCGGCTCAGGTCATGATCCCAGGGTCCTGGGATCGAGCCCCACATCGGGCTCTCTGCTCGGCGGGGAGCCTGCTTCCCCCTCTCCCTCTGCCTGCCTCTCTGCCTACTTGTGATCTCTCTTTCTTTGTCAAATAAATAAATAAAATTTAAAAAATAAAAAAACACTTGGCATTACTGAGAACAGGGTTAAAAATTACTTCCCTCCTCCCATCCAAATACATTTGGAATGATAACAGCTGCCATTCTCTGCGGACCTATCATACACCAAGCACTGTGTAATGGTATATATACATATTTATTTTTAATTCTTGCAACAACCCTGCAGAGTGGGGATTATTGTCTAAACCTTATAAATAAGTGACTTTTCCAAGATCACAAGGAAATGAAGAAGAAGTCAGGATTTGACCCCAAGGCTATGTGTGACTCTAAAGGTCAAGGTCCTTTTATTAAATCACAGTCTTGGTCAGCAAACTGGGAAGTCCAGACATAGGAGTTGCATTGACATAAATTCAATTCAGTACTTAAGGTCCATTGAAATTGCCATGTCCTCTATGAATTCTTGACTTGTTCTAGATGGAGCTCCAATGATTACAAGAAACAGAAACCCAATCAAATAAATTCAAGTAAAAGACAGAGCATGGTATTCTGGTCAAGAAGACAAAAGGAACACAGTTTGTCAGGAATCTCAACCAACGAGCCCCAGGAAGAACAGGACCCAAGGTAGACCAGAAACCCCTCGGTCCCTCATCTTCTGAAAACTGCTTCTTTCTGCACACCTGTACATCCCAACCTGCCTCTTGGAGTCTCTAATCTCTCAGAGCAAGAGTCTGCACCCAGTTCCACAATGGCTGCCTTGAGGCCAACTCTGCTAGACCTTTGAGCTCAGGGCCCATGACCCAAAGGAAGTAACTGCATGTCCCTTTCCAGATTCCAGCCATCTGTAGCCTCAGTTCAGATTTTCCACACACAAGGCCCAGGTTGCTGGCCCGTCTTCCTCAGCTTGCAGTTGGGCACCCCTGGGTCAGATGTTGACCTTGGCCCAGTCAGAGGCAGGGGGGAAGGGAGGATCACATGATTTGCTGCTGCACCGTCTAGGGCAGGAAGCACCCTGAAATCCAGGAAGTGCACTCCCCATTTCTTTACGGCTGGTTTATGCACCTACTTTAGCACTCAACTTTAACTTGCCTCCTCTTGCTCCCCAAATGCCTTTATCTTCTAGGCTCCTAGAGAACCACACCTTATCTTTATGTTGCAATACCTAGGAGAGTGCTAAGAACACAGTGGACACTTAAGCATTGTTTGCTGTGTTAGAGTTCATCGTGGGGCAGGACAGATGACCAAGAAGAATGTCTTTATTCTTTTCCTTGCCCACAGAAAGACCAACAGAACTAGAAAGAGAATATGAAACGTGATCACAGGTTTTTAACCTCACTGGCTTAGCTTCAGTCTAGCAGAGAAGAAGAAGAATTTGACCCTGAGCACACAGACTATCTAGAGGTCCTTCTAACACTCACTTAAAGCAGCATCCAGGCCAATAGCTCTCAACCTAGAATAATGCTTTCATGTACTATATCCTTGCTCTGATTCCATCCCTTTATCACCCATTCAGAGAAATCTACTACAATTAAAGTAAATGACTCTTCTGCTATTAGAGTGGTAAGTTTGATTCTGTGCCGATTTGTAAAAAGAGAAAGAAAAAAAAGTAAATACTTTCAAGACCTGGGTATTCAATTACTAGTAACAAATTATTGGAAACCATGCCACAATTGGCATTGTAATTGAAAGCTGTTAATGTGGCACCTTCTGCTGCCAGCTGCTGTGATGACATTAACTGTATCAAGGAGGATGCTGTCCGCCACGAGTAACCAAAAAACCCAACTGTAAGGGTCATAAAAATAAAGAAATGTATTAACTTGTGTGGTAGCTTAAATCATCTTCATAATTCTTTGACATTCCTCTCATCAAAGGTTGGGCTCCACGTCCTCTCTCCTTTTTGTAGGCCAACCGGAGTGACTGGTTGACCAAGAGAGCACTCTGGAAATTACAGAATGTGGAAATAAGGAAATAGGACCTAACACGCCGTACAATTTCTACATGGCTGTCTTTGGGCACTTGCGCTTGGAATCCAGCCACCATGCTCTGAGGAAGCTGCCACAGTTTGTGGGGAGACCCACAGGGAGAGGCCCACACAAAAAGAAGCAAGGGCCAAGACCCTCAGAGCCGATGAAGCCATCTTGGAAGTGGGTCCTTCAGCCCCTAGTCAAGCAGTCCCAGCCAACAAATTGTGGAGAAAAGACAAGCCTTCCCCACTGACCACTGCCCCCATAGCATTCAGAAGCTAAATAATGATCAAATGCTATTGATTTAAGCCTCTACATCTTGGGAGGGCTAAACTGAAAGGAAGTGCAAAGGAAGATGGGTCTCCAGAGTCATTGCTTTAGCAACCCCATCGTGTATCGTTGAATGTTTACCTTCCTTTTACTCTGCTCTAGATTTTGTAAGCTTTATTCTAAATCCAGTTCTCCTGTTTGTAGAAGGGCTTCCAGGGACAATCAGACCTTCTTTCTTCAATTGAGGTGAGGGGGATGAGATGAATTCCCCCAAACTTCTCTTGAGAGATCAACCTTTCCAGCTGCTGGCAAATGCCTCTTCCTATCTCTTTGGCCAGAACTGGGTCACATTCTCATTCTTGAACCAGTGACTGACATAGAGGATGAGATAACATTTTGACTAAACAGGCCAACCCCTTAAGTTGAGATAAACTCCCCAAACCATGCTGCTGCTACTTATGGGACAGAACGGATGTTGAAAAAGCCACTTTGCTAATCTAAGACTTTTGAAAAGAAGGTCTGGTACATAGGAAAACCCTTGGTTGTGGCCAACCCCAGATATGACAATTAAGAAAAGAGTCACAGGATTGGGACTATCCTGAGTAAGCTACACAAGACCTAGTTTTGTATAGATCATGAAGGACTTGAAGTCTAGGTTCTAAACCCATTGACTCAGAATCTTTCCTTTGTCCCCTTTCCTGGCATCTCCCATTTTTATCACCTAACTCCCCTTTATCAGCCATCTGCATATTTATACCTACTCTCTGGCAAAGACTGGCTCAGCAGAAAAAAAAATGCACTATTCAATTTCTGGTAACTTTATTCCAATTTCCCTCAGAAGAATAGCCCCCCTGAATAGGCAAGGGTTGGTTTCACTGTTTTTCCTATTTTTCCTGATAAAATAAGTAGGGCTTTATGGCTTAGGCAGATTGTTTCTCCCTGCATCTATCTATTCAAGTGAAAAGTGAAAAGAGCAGTCAGAAGATTGATAACCTTTCTAGCTCCAAGAGTTTCTGCATTCTCAGAAGAATGAAACTGGACCATTTCCTTACACCATACACAAAAATAGATTCAAAGTTGATGAAAGACCTCAATGTGAGACAGGAATCTATCAAAAATCCTTAAGGAGAACACAAGCAGCAACCTCTTCGACCTTGGTCACAGCAAATTCTTCCTAGAAACTTCTCCAAAGGCAAGGGAAGCAAGGGCAAAAATGAACTATTGGGACTTTATCAAGATCAAAGGCTTTTGCCCAGCAAGAGAAACTGTCAACAAAACCAAAAGACAACCAACAGAATGGGAGAAGATATTTGCAAATGACACATCAGGTAAAGGGCTAGTATCCAAAATATAAAGAACTTATCCAACTCAACACCCAAAGAACAAATAATCTGATCAAGAAGTGGGTAGAAGACATGAACAGACATTTCTGCAAAGAAGACATCCAGATGGCCAACAGACACATGAAAAAGTGTTCAACATCACTCGCCATCAGGGAAATACAAATCAAAACCACAGTGAGATACCACCTCAAACTAGTCAGAATGGCTAAAATTAAGAAGTCAGGAAATGAGGGATGCTGGCGAGGATGTGGAGAAAGGGGAACGCTCTTACACTGTTGGTGGGAATGCAAACTGGTGCAGCCACCCTGGAAAACAGCATAGAGATTCCTCAAATAGTTGAAAATAGAGCTACCCTATGACCCAGCAATCACAGTACTGGGTATTTACCCTAAAGATATAAATGCAGTGATCTGAAGGGGCACCCGCACCCGAATGTTTATAGCAGCAATGTCCACAATAGCCAAACTATGGAAAGAACCTAGATGTCCATCAACAGATGAATGGATAAAGAAGATGTGGTATATATATACGATGGAATACTACGCAGCCATCAAAAAAAAGAAATCCTGCCATTTGCAACAATGTGGATGGAACTAGAGAAATTACGCTAAGCAAAATAAGTCAATCAGAGAAAGAAAATTATCACATGATCTCTCTGATATGAGGAATTTGAGAGGCAGGGCGGGGGGTCATGGGGGTAGGGAGGGAAAAAATGAAACAAGATGGGACGGGGGAGGGAGACAAACCATAAGAGACTCTTAATCTCAGGAAACAAACTGAGGGTTGCTGCGGGGGTCTGGGGGAGGGATGGAGTGGCTGGGTTGAGCATTGGGCAGGGTAGGTGCTATAGTGAGCGCTGTGAATTGTGTAAGACTGATGATTCACATACCTGTACCCCTGAAACAAACATTATATGTTAATTTAAAAAATAACAATAATCAAAAACTAAAAAAAAAAAAATTCTGCTTTCTGCCTATCTTCTCCAAGATGGCCATCGTCATGCCTGAAAATCAAATGTTATTTTGTGGCAGTCATGCTCTATGTTCTTCTACCATCACACTGTCTTTAGTTTGCTTTCACTGCTCTGGGCCATTTCCAAATTCTGCCTTCCTTCTTCACGTCCAGGACTGGTTAAATATAATGAAGTTTCCTTACCTATTCTACATGGAGTTTTTCCTGCTCATACCTGTTGGCGTTGTGCTGACTCCTTTAAACACAATACAATGTTGGGATGGTGTCCAGAAAATATTTAATTTCCCAAAATTGAACAGAATATTTCTTGGGGAAAAAATACATGTGTGGGTTAAATTTCAGGTACTCAAAATAGACATCTATTTATAGCCTTATCATAAGAACCACACTGTCCCCTACTTCAAATGTGTACTTCTAGAAGTGGCTGCTAGATTTCCCCAGGATGTCACCCTCCAGTCAGAGTTCACTGGCTCATAAGAAAGCACCTGACCCAAGGAATGTACATCAAAATCTTTCTCTAGAATTTTTTTCCCAAACTATAACCATTAAAGAACAGTCAGTTCTCTTTTTAGTGATGGAAGAACTTTTGGTGGACATATCTCCAAGGGAGAATTCAACATACAGTAAAAGACAATAAAGTAGATATTCCAAGAGAAGTAAAGATGTTGTAAGATGTTCCAAAGGCACTAGATTTTTTTGGTCCCATTCAGTCCTGAGGGAAGATGCATCCTGTTTTTTCCACTGTTCTGGTACATAAGCCACACTGGTTATAAACCCACAAATTATATATTTTGTCTAAGTTAACACATGTTTAGTTTCTGTCACTCAAACACAAGACAATGTGAATTCTCAAAAAAAACTAGGTCCTTACAAGATTCTTTAGAGCTGGGTCATTGGCTTTTTCATTTGGTTATGATTTGCATACATTTTCATTTGCTTTGCATGCTCCCCCTCAGTATTGGTTTAAGGTCAAGGTACTGGAAAAAAGCATGGGATTTAGAGGCAGATTACCTGACTTTAAATTATGGCTTTCATACTGTTTTATGGCAGTGCAAGGACCTCCCTGAGCCTCAATCTCTTTCCTGCAAAATGGAAATAAAAATAGTCTTTGCCCTAGCAATCTCTCAGGGTCATTATTATGATCAAAATAAGAAAATGGGAAGGGACCAGCCCTATTCATCTTTGCATCCCTAATGTCTACCATAAAGCATGGAACAGGGGCATAGATACAAATCTTCAATGAGTGAAAGAAAAAACATCAAAGCATTCTGTACACTAAAGCACTATTTAGGTGTAAATTAAAATGATTAAGACCATTTCACAATAGTGGAATGTATGTATAAAGATTTACGTTGGCAGGTTAAGTTGATCTTTGGGCTGAATGACAAATTTGTAACTTCCTATAAGCTTTCTATAAACCAGATGTAAAGTGAACGGAATTTGTGTCCAGTATCCCTCTATTGTCTTTGGTTGTTCTCCCTCTGTTTGGTCCAGACAGTGTGTCAAAGAGTCTATGGCCCCAAGTCTAAAAGTGGCCAGTGCTTTGGAGCTGCTAGATGCTGTTGCAGAAGCATCAAGATGCCGATGATGGCGAAGAAAGTGATTATTAAAATGATCCAAGGCCCTTTCACTTATGATTAGCACATGAACTGAACTCTTCCTTTGAAGCATCAACACAGCTAAGGCTCCTACAAAAGTCTCAGGATGGAAATTGCCCATTTGTGTCTCTTTTTTCCCTTCCTAAATGCCTACT
Source organism: Mellivora capensis (assembly GCA_004024625.1). Taxonomy (NCBI): domain Eukaryota; kingdom Metazoa; phylum Chordata; class Mammalia; order Carnivora; family Mustelidae; genus Mellivora; species Mellivora capensis. The sequence continues at coordinate 60,001 of PISX010008142.1, read as the reverse complement.
GTAAAATTACATAAGGAAGACCTGAGGATATAAGAAGCACCATTGCTGGGGCACCTGGGTGGCTCAGTGGGTTAAAGCCTCTGCCTTCGGCTTGGGTCATGATCTCAGGGTCTAGGGATTGAGCCCTGCATCGGGCTCTCTGCTCAGCAGGGAGCCTGCTTCTCCCTCTCTCTCTGCCTGCCTCTCTGCCTACTTGTGATCTCTCTCTCTCTTTCTCTCTCTATCTATCTCTGTGAAATAAATAAATAAGATCTTTTAAAAAAAACTGTTTTGTCCCACTAACTTGGACTTCTTCCATTTATAAGGGAAAATTTATCTTTGGCCAAATTTCCTACAGCAAAGATTGTTGGAAAAAAAAATACATTCTTGTGGGTTTTACATATATATATTTTTTAATCCCTACCAATAGATCACTAACTTATTGTTAATCGTTTGAAATAAGTTATCTCCCACTTTCTTACCTTAATAGACATAATGTTGTAAGTGTGATTTAACCTCTGTTGTACTAATGAGAAGTACAGAAGAAACTTGCTTGGCATATATAAGGAGTAGTGAGAGGTCCAGAGCAACTGGAGTAAGAGAAATTGAGAGAGAAGGGGGAACCAGGGACAGAGAAGCATAAGGTAGAGGTCAGGGTAAAAGAGATAGCATGGGCCATCGTAAAGACTTTTGCCTTTATTCTGAATAGGCTGAGAAGTCATTGGAAGGTTTGGAGTAGAGGAATGACATGAACAGATTTAACTTCTATTTAGGTCATTCCAGCTATTGGGTTGAAAGGGGATGGCAGGGAGCAAGGGCAAAGCTGGAGGCAGAGAGACCGGCTAGCCATCCGACTATAACAGAGGCAAGGGAGGAGGGTGGCTGAGTCCAAAGTATTAGTTATGAAGGTGATGGTTGTGAGGGTTGCAGGATACAACATGAGCAAAGACACAGCGTAGGGACTGGCATAGTCAGTCCCCAGTGGATGAGGGATAGTATCAGTACGATGGAATTCTGAACTCCAAGACTCATCAATAAATGGTTGGCTGGTCAAATGGCAGACCTAGCTGTGTGATTATAAGTCAGAGTCGATGTCAGGATTAGAAAAGGAACTTTTTGAACATTCCTACATAGATCAGCCAAAATGAACTGAAATTGAGTCAAAACTAAAGAGTTTATGCTTCTCCTCCTTGAACTGTCTGCTTGGATCATTTGAAGAATGATAAACACACACACACAGGTACATACATACATGCACACACATGTGAAAACCTTGTGATCAAAAAGGTTGTTGAAATGTTACAGTTGCCCAGAATCCAGCCTGGCCTTGTAGCACTCATAGATATTAAAAACCATTTCTACACTCTTACATTTTTTTGTTTAACAAGCACAAGAGGCCATGAACTCCAATATCTGAAGCAAACGTGTTAAACATCTGGGATCTGGCATAAGTTTCTCCTGTGGGATGCATTGTTTGTGCAAACTTTTATTGAATAAAAAAAAAGTAAGGACTGAGTTTCAAAATATTCGTGTAACCTAGTAAGAATATTTCTCTGCAACCAAAGTCAAAACACAGAGCTCTTCAAACCATTGAATAAACTTAATTTAAAATCAGGCTAGAAATCAGTTCTTAAAACAGAGAGTGTCTAACTGGAATCAAGCTTACAATCCTGAGCTCTCACGCTAACAAGAAAATGGCTTGTCTAAATTAAGTGGATTTTTCCAGGCTAATGGCTGAGTCTCACAACCACTCTCAGAAAGGCATGGCAAGTTCTGTCACTTAAACACAGTTGATCTTGGGCAATTTACTTCACCCCTGGCCTCGGTTTTCCTTATTTCCTATTTTAAAAAAAATTTTGGTAAAAATAATACTGCCCCACAGGTCTTGGAAATTTGTAAGCATGAAAAAAATAGACTACTAAGGGTGACACAGCTTTTAAAGCTCTCTAAAAATAGACACATAGAAGAAGACATATATAGAGGGAGGATGAAGAAGTAGAATTAAGAAATTATTATTAGAATATGGGAGAGATCAAACCAATTGAACAAAACTCTGAAAGAAGAAAAGCTAAGGGCAGCCTTCTGGAATGTTCCTCAAGGATGGTACAACCTCTCATATTCTCTGACTGTCTCCTCAAGGTGCCCAAGGCAGCATCTCCTGACTGATGGATGGACAAGTCCCTCTGATTTCTACAACCCATACCCTGAGCATTCTAAGGGTGAGTTCAGGTAAAGAAACCTACCCCCACAGTGCCTGGCAGGCTGAAGAAGAAGTAGAAAAGAAGTATGTCTCCCAACAGGGGAATAGGTGTGACTCTTGCAAGCTACATCTCCCTTCTGAGAGGGGCTGCCAGGCCTTACAAAGTATTTTCATGCAGCTGGGCATCAGAAGGCGTTTGGCCTGAGTGGTGGGCTAGGGGCTGAGTTTAAGAGTCGGAGTTTTGCATCATAGGGTGAGATGGATTTGGAGTTTGGGGACTTCAGGGGCAGAGAGGATGCAGAGACAGGTTGAGCATGGAAGAGGGAGCTAGTGAAACAGCAGGAACAGAGATCTAAAATATGTATTCCTCTCTGTCTCATCTTCCCTCTCAAATCCTCAGTAAAGCTGACTACACACCCAAATGAAAATGGTGTTGTGTTAGCTTCCCATGGGTGCTGTAGCAAAGGACCACAAACTTGGCTGGAAACAACAGAAATTTATTTCCTCATCACATTTCTGGAGGCTCGAAGTCCAAAATCAATGTGTCAGCAGAGCCAAGCTCCCTGTGAAGGCTCTAGAGAAGAACTCTTCCTTGTCCCTTCCAGTTTCTGGCTCCTAGAAATCCTCAGTGTTTTTTGGCTTGTGGCCACGTCATTCAAGTTCTGCTTCACCTTCACATGCCCTTCCTTCTCTCTCTGTATCTTTATAACTTTTTTTCCTATAAGAACATCAGTCATTGGCTCTAGGGCTCACCTTATTCCATTATGACCTCATCTTAACTTGATTAATTACATATCCAAAGACATTATCTGAAAATTAAGTTTACATTTTGATGTTCCAGGTGGGCATGAATGGTGGGGGAAGGGATACACTGTTCAATTCACTAAAGTGTTGTTTCATCTTGTTTTTGTGGAAATCAAGCAAGAGGCAGAGTTTTATCTCAGGGTCAACTTGGCAAGGGACTGGGTTGGTAGTGAAAGGGCCTGTGAACCAAGAGAATTCAAGAGAAGTTCAGTGTTTGGAGTCAGAAGTGATCACGAAAGTAAAAGCCCCTCAGCCTCCCATGGGAATTTTTAGAAATTGGGAATGGATTTGGAATTCCATAGGTCATGGCATGAGGAGTTCAAGGCAATATTATCTACACCAGACCAAGGAGACCACAGCTGGCTTTTGGGTTACCAATAAAACAAACACACCTGTGAAAGGAGAAAACAGAGAGGTAGAAAAGAAGGAAGAACAAAAGCAAAAAAAAGTAGGGAGACAAGTAAGAAAAACAGATGGGTCTTTGAAGGACAACCAAGGAGAAAGAAGCATAAGCTCCTTAGAGTCAGGGTTAAGGATCCAGCACAAGACCTGATATATAAAAAATACTCAAGATAAGTTTGAGGAAGAAAGAAAAGGAGAGAGGGTGGAAGGAGGGAAGGAAAGAGAATGAGGGGGGGAGGGAGGGAGGGATGCAGAGAAAGAGGGAGGAGTGGGGGAGAGGACTCATGGCAGGCCTCATGCACCATGACCAAATATTACCTCTGTCATCATCCAGAGCTGTCCATACAGTGGCTGCCTAGTCATGATCCTACATTAACTTTGAAGACCAGAGCACCACATGGGAAGACTTTCTACCTCTTTCTTCTTCTTCTCTAATTCCATATTCTACCCAAGGCTTCTGAACTCTTTCCTTTCCTGGTGATGCATATTCTATCTCAGCTCTAGTCAGAGCTGCACACTTCTGGCCTCCATGTGATCTCTGCAGTCCCTCCCAGTGTCAGAATTCACTTATTGACTCTCACGAAAGGACATGAAAGTATCCTCAATTAGTGAATGTCCTTCAGCACAAAAAGGCAAGGAAAGCCTTGTGGATTGAATAAACAGCTTTCAGATTACTTGGGATACTAGCAGTTAAGATGGTTTTAGGAAAGAAAAAAGAGCTAGAGCAGGAATCAAGGAACCAACATGTCCATCTACCACCAGGTCAAGGGGCTAGTCCATCCCCCAGCCCCATCTCAGATCCTTCATTGTAAAGACAGTAATTGGAACTTGTGACATAATTTCTAAATTATTTCAAACCTATACAGTCTCTATGGGGCATTATCAATAAAATTCAATAAAACTACCTCCCTGGTACATCCAGAGGGTTTTGGAAGAGTGAAAATGTTGTTAGAAATCATATTCCTAGTTTGTAGAAAGTGAAGATGATTTTGGGGTTCCAGGGTGGCTCAGTGGATTAAGTGTCTGACTCTTGATTTTTGGCTCAGGTCATGATCTCAGGGTCCTGGGATCCAGCCCTGTGTCAGGCTCCTCCCTCAGTGAGGGGTCTGCTTGAGATTCTCTCTCTCCTTTCTTTCCTGCCAACCCACCCTCCACCACCCTCTCGTGTGTGCATGCTCTCTCTCAAATAAATAAATAAATAAATAAATCTTTTTTAAAAAGTGAAGATGATTTCAAGTCTGAAATGAAATGGAAACTGCTAAGGGTGTGCTGAAACAAATGGGGCCAGTCCGGTCCTCCAAATTCCAAGAACTGTTTATAAACTGAGTCGCGGCTCAGGCAAATGGCTTAGATACTTAGAATATTTGAGGTGAAGGAAGGCATGAGCAATTGCTGCTTGTTGGATGATAGAGAAGAGAAGCACCAAGCATTTCCACATGCGTCATCTTATTTCTCAAAACAAAGAGGAAGCAGCATTATTTCCATTTAACAGATGAGGAAAGTGAAGTTCCTAAACCTCAGCAACTTACTCCAGGTCACAGGCTGGTAAGTGGCAGAATTGGAACCCAAATCCAGCTCTGTTCAGCTCCAGTCCCAGTAGATCTCCTGCCTCACCAGATTGACACAATTACCCCCAGGTGTCTGGATTTTAGAGAGCAAAATTCTTATAAAGGACCTGAGTCATGTCCAGCTCACTGTTCTGTCCTCTGTCATAAAGAATGCAGACATGCTTGGAATTGAGAGTGATGGTTACCTGGCCAGGGGCCAGAGCAAAGGGATGTGAGAGCAGGGATTCTTTTTTTGTTGTTAAGATTTTATTTATTTGAGAGAGAGTGTGTGTGTGAGAAAGCGGGAGAGGGGGAAAGTTAAGGGGAGAAGCAGACTCCCTGCTGAGCAGGGAGCCTGATGTAGGACTCGATTTCAGGACTCTGGGATCATGACCTGAGCTGAAAGCGTCGGCTCAACCAACTGAGCCACCTAGGCACCGGAGCAGGGATTCTTAACCAGGTCAAAGCCAGGAACAGAGTAGAAGATGGATAAAAATTTGTTGAGAAGTTGAGTAGGAGCACCTCGGTGGCTCAGTCAGTTAAGCATCTGCCTTCGGCTCAGGTCATGATCTCAGGGTCCTGCAATCAAGCCCAGCACCGGGCTCCCCATTTAGCAGTGTGTCTACTTGTTCCTCTGCCCCTCACCCTGTTCATGTTTGCATTCTCTCTCTCTCTCTCTCTCAAATAATTAAAATCCTTTTTTAAAAAGGAGTTGAGTAAATACAGGATTCAGGGTTAAACTTTCCCATAGGTCACAAAAGAAGGGTTTCAGTCTCCCAGAAGCCACGTAACTTGCCCTAGGTCAAGAGAACCTAGAAGAGTTCTTTTTTCCAGAGAGAGCTCGGAAAAAAAACAAGGATGTCTAGACTTCCAGACGAGAGCTCTTCCCACCACATTACCAGAACTCCTTAGGCCAAAGGGAATTTTTCCTATACATTTAATTTAATGCAGTATACTTTAGGGGAAAATGAAAGCTAACCTCCAGCCAAGAACATTTATTTGTCTAATGGGTTAACTAGAAAATGACTCTGCGGCTTCAGGAAGCTACTAGGTGGCATGGTTAGTGTAATTTTCAGTTTTCATATTGGGTTATGAGTCAGTTGTTTATCTTCACATTCTTTCCTCATATGTGCTATGTGCAGACCACAGGCACTGAGGATAGGCACCCCATCACTCACTCAAGGAAGTGACGGGCTCTCTGTGAGTGGATGACTGAACCTATTTGATCATCAAGGTCAAAGACTGGATCCTCGGGTTTCTTGTCCCCAAGGGGCCACTCATTCCATGTCCCCAGGGCTCCTTCTCAGAAGGACCCCCAGAGCTCAATCCCTGGCACCAACTTCTCTCTTTACACACACACACACTTCTGACCATCTTCAGAATACCTCCAGCTAGATGTCTTATTACCGTCATCTCAAGTTCTGTCCAAGGTATCCATGTCATTGAGACCTGTGTATTTACTCCACTGTATGTAAATTATACTTCAACAACAACAACAAAAAAAAATAAAGAAAATAAAGAAGCAGGCTTAAAATGGAATTCATCCTCTCCCACTACCAACACTACGCCTCCTGAAGTATTCTTTAACCTGATTCCAGGGTTCCCTTAGCCTCCACACCCAGTACGTCACCAAGACCTATGGATTCCATCTACTTCAATTCTCTTGAATTTTCCCTCCTTTCCCCCTTTTCCTCCATTTTTCTCTTGCCAGTTTCCAAGCTCACATTCACTCACATGACACTGACCACCCACGTTGTGCCAGGCACCGGGCCAGCCCTTCAGTCTATAATAACGAACAGTGTGTCATGTCCTGAAGGAGTTTGCAGTTTAGAACTCAAGTGTGGTAATCACAACTTTGGAGAGGCAGGTCATGCAGAAGGGCTGATTCGGGGTCCACAGGAGGAGGGGGCGGGATGGCGGGGCAGCTGGAGTGTCAGGCATAGGTCTGGGAAGCTCCTAGAGGAACCAACCACTGAAGGGAATGTTGATAGATGAACAGGCATCTGCCGGGTGGGTAAAGAGAAGAAATATCCAAGCGGACAGCTCTAGCAAGGACATCTGGAGAGAATATATAAGCCTTTCAGGTTGGGGGTGGGGGAGAGTTTGTTTCTGAATTGGTTATCGAAGAGGGGCAAGCAGTGGGAGATGGAGCTGGAGAAGCAGGCAGGAGCAGACCATGGAAGGCTATGTCAACCATAGTCGCATGTTCGAACCTTAACCCATGGGCAGAGTAGAAGTCAGTAAAGAGTTTCAAGCAAGAAACTAGTCAGCTTCACTCTTTAGGAAGATCAGGGTAGAGCTAATGATCTCCCATGTGAACAACTGCCCTGCCACAATTTTCTTGGCTTCTGCCTCTCCCATCTCCACACACCATTTCCAAAATGATCTTCCAACAAACAAGACCAGGTCCCTTCCCTAATTAAAGAGCAAAACAAAGGGAAATGAAGCCCTACCACAGCTCCCCACTGCAAACCACAGCAATGCCCAAACTCTAAAGAAAATTGTTCCAGGAGATAGTGATAGTTGTTCTAGCAGGGGAAACATAGCCCTTGCAAATAAGTTTGATTAACTTTGACACAAAATCAAACGTGCTTCCTTTTTATTGCAGGACTTCTCAGAGTCTCTAATTTTCTAATGTCCATTGTGAATCTTTAAAGAAGAGATTCGGATTCCCCAGTTTATTAAACAAGTGAACTCTTCCATCTGAGAGCCCTGCTCAGCACCTCCCCAAACTAGTGTTCTGTGAGGTGCTGGCCTTTATACCAAAGTCCAGACTCAATTAGATGACAAGAGACGTAAATAATCTGGCCTCAACTTCCATCACTCCCTGCCATACACACGTCCCTTCATCCTCTGCTCTGACCACACAGGTCTGCTCAGAGTCCCTCCCTTCCTATGCTTGAGGAATTCTTGGTCATTCTTTAAGGCATAGCCAATTATCAACTCCACTGTGAAGAACTGGTGTATGGGTGACAGTTGCCAGGACATACAAAAGACTCAAAAGACTAAAGGACCTGGGGCAAATAATACATTATATGTTAATAAAATAATTAATTTTAAAAAAAGACTAAAGGCCACTGCCCATAAAACCACACTATGTTTCTTAAATTCCACATGTGAGTGAAGAGGCAAAACAGATGAGCATAGGGGAAGGGAAGGAAAAATAAGATGAAAACAGAGAGGGAAGCAAACCATAAGAGACTCTTTAAAAATATATATATTTTATTTATTTTATTTGAGAAAGAGAGAGAGGGAGAGCATGAGCCAAGGGGAGAGGCAGCGGGAGAAAGAGAAGCAGACTCCCCACTGAGCAGGGAGCCTGACCCGGGGCTCCATCCCAGGACCCTGGGATCATGACCTGAACTGAAGGCAGACGCCTAACCAACTGAGCCACCCAGGTGCCCCTAACAGACTTTTAACTCTAGGGGACAAACTGAAGCTTGCTGGAGGGGAGGAAGTGGAGGGATGGGGTAACTGGTTGATGGACCTAAGGAGGGCATGTGATGTAATGAACACTGGGTGTTATATACAACTGGATAAATCACTAAAGTCTACCTCTAAAAATTTTTAAAAATAATAAAATAAAAATATAGAAACAAACAAAAAAGCCACACTATGGGGGCGCCTGGGTGGCTCAGTGGGTTAAAGCCTCTGCCTTCGGCTCAGGTCATGATCCCAGGGTCCTGGGATCGAGCCCCACATCAGGCTCTCTGCTCAGCAGGGAGCCTGCTTCCCCCTCTCTCTCTCTGCCTGCCTCTCTGCCTGCTTGTGATCTCTGTCTGTCAAATAAATAAATAAAATCTTTAAAAAAAAAAGCCACGCTCTGTACCATTTTGGGATAGATTACATTCTGTAATCTATGAATCTGTGAGGAGTGCTAGACTATGTTTTACAAATAAAGGGGAGGGCTGTTGCCTGGAGACTGTGCTCAATCCTATATTTAAAGGGAGTCTGGTTTTTCCCAGCCTCTCTGCTCCAGATTACATGAAGAATCTAGGCACCATGTCCAGCCACTAGATGCCAAAGAGACAAAGAGAGGGCTAGAAAGATTTTTTTTTTAATGTATTTGTGGGAATGAGTGGGAGGTAGCCTAGCTCCTGGACAGGGGATGTTGGAATGAAGGAAATTGATCCTGGAAGGGACAGCCTGGAGATCAGAAGGAACCCTGAGAAGGTATTGTCATGAAGAACAACCACAAGGAAGCCCAGGTTGGATCACCAGATGAAGATGCTTTCTTTTTTTGCAGCGACAGCAGGAGAAAGGAGGAGGAGGAGGGGGAGGAGGGGGAGGAGGAGGAGGAGAAGAAAAACACAAAAACACCAAGTCCTGGCTCTATTCAGGAAGGGGTGTTCTGGAGCCTGGGGAGAAGTTCTGGGTGCTGGGAAAAGAAGACAAGAGATGCTGGGAGAGCTGTACTTTGCCCCTAAGACCCCGCTGGGCTATCACCGGATGGGACCTAGCCTTGACCCCCTCTTTCCGACTTTGAGATGGAGATCCGATGATGGGGGTGGAGGGACAAATCAGAGAAGGGAAAAGGAGAAAGAAGAGAGGACTGGGAACAAGTGGGAAGAGAGAGCTGAAGGGTAAAGAGCTCCTGCCCCTGAGCCCATGACCTCACTCAGAAGAACATCAAGAAAGTGGAGTTGAACCTCCGGAGGAAGAAGGAGGCCACCAGCTCCATGCCCACGCTCCGCCCCTTGCCTCCCATCTCAGCCTTCAGAAGGTTGTTAAAGAGCTGAGTGAAACCCGGTGAAAATTAAGGAGAGCAGCCTTGAAGCAGTTTCCCAAGATGCAGGGAATGCCGGTGAAGAATTCAGTATTTATTAGGTGAGTATCAGCAGAGCATTGGCTTAGAATTAGCTGGAAGGAGTGACCGCCTCTTCTCCCTGGCCTGCCCTATTAGAGATGGTGCTCCAAATGAGGCAACCCACTCCTTTTTGTGCGCCTTATTGCCCCCAAATCCTTACAGTATCCCTGGGAGCTCTTCACCACCTACTTGTGAGAAGTCCTGGCTTGTATGAAGAAAAATGATGCCGTGGAATTTTTAAAAACCCGTATGGAGGGACCCTAAGAAGATAATCCATTCCAAAGCCCCAACAGGGAAAAAAGCAGGAAGCAAGGGGGTCTAGCCTTCCCCAAATATGCATCAATTCTCAGCTGAAAAGATCCTCAGGACGAACCATGCTTTTCCTGGAAGAGGCAGATAATGATTTTAAGAGTGTCTCTGCACATTGACATTCAGCAGTGCTACTGGAGCAGGTGCGGGTGGGTCTGCTTTTCAGAGAGACTAGCAAGGTGCTTCGTGGCAATGCCAGGCTTGGGGTGGAAATCTCCGTGGGGTATTTTTCAGTGTGGAACCAGACCAAAAAAAAACAAAACAAACCCAAAATGTAAGACTACAGGTTACAGTAAAGAGCTGAGTTATTTGCCAATGCCCCAGCCTGGCGTCACATCCATGATGGCTTTTTGGGTAACATTTTGAAGAGCCGAGGATGTTCTATTTCACAAGCATGATGGCAAGCCATGCTCCTCTTTACAGATAAGTTACAAATGGTTCATGATGTGGGAAACACAGGCAAAAGAAAAATTATTAAATTTCCTTACCACCTATAGCCCATTGATAAGTCCTTGAAACAGGCAAAGTGACCTTCCTCACGGGACTCAACCGCCTTGATGTTAGTTAATACTTTGCTAAGGGCAAAAGGCAATGCTAGCCCGACCCCGTAAGTCAACTTTCACCTATAAAAATTCCTTTGGAAATTTCCTTTCTCTCTAAACCCCCCAAGCATATGGCTCACCGATACACATCTGAAGGATCTCATGACCAAGGTTTTATTAGATGGTAATAAAAGAAACCTTGCTTCCAAAATTCCTCAGAGCCTTACGTCCTCCCTAACCCCTTCCCAGCTTGAAAATATATAATGGGCCACTCCTCATGACCCCGGGGCAGCTCTTTCTGCCCAGGGGTTCTGTCCCAAGACTTTAATAAAATCACCTTTTTGCATCAAAGACATCTCAAGGATTCTTTCTTGGCCATCAGTGTGGAACCCGAACGTCTTTCCTCCATCAGTTTGTACACTGAGACAGAGAAGAACTCAGGGCACCTGTCTTAGAGTTTTTAAAGCAGAGTTGCTACCTTGTGGCACAAGCCAGTTCTGCAACATCAGATGCATTCTGTAGAAGGGTGGACAGCAAGAATTAGAAAAAAGGCTAGGCTGAAACAAAAACAATCCTCTCCAAACAAAAACTACTTTTTAAAAAAGATTTTATTTATTCGACAGAGAGAGATCATAAGTAGGCAGAGAGGCAGGCAGAGAGAGGGGGAAGCAAGCTCACCGCCAAGCAGAGAGCCCGATTCCGGGCTCGATCCCAGGACCCTGAGATCATGACCTGAGCCGAAGGCAGAGGTTTAACCCACTGAGCCACCCAGGCACCCCGTCAAAAACTACTTTTACATAATATCAAGCTATCTGATGACTCTCTGGCCCTAAATCAGGCATAATTACTTAATTATTCTGAATAAATTGGCATCATGATGACCTTGATGTTTGCATCTATGTACAATTTACCCCAACCTTCATTTTACATTATTGCTTAAGAATATCCCAAATTCTGGGGCTCCTGGGTGGTTCAGTAGGTTGGGCATCTGCCTTCAGCTCAGGTAATGATCCCAGGGTCCTGGGTCGGGATCCTCTCTCTCTCTTCTCTCTCTCTCTTTCTCTGCCCCTCCCCACTGCTTGTTTTCTCCCTCTCTCTCTAATAAATACATAAAATCTTCAATGGAAAAAAAAAGAATATACCAAATTCCTGAAAAAAAAAAAAAGTTCTGTTAGTCAATGCCTATGCACATGTAAATCCCCTTTATGAGAAGACACCAATAATGGCAACTTAGTAGATCATTCCCAGGTTGAAACCCGTTATCTCACCCCTATGGTTTATTACACTGATGGCTGCCGGGGCAAAGATTCACGAGGAGGAAACATTAGCAAATCAAAGATTCTAACTGTAATAAATCTTGCCTCTCCAGTGCCTTTGCCCTGAGGCCTCTAGGGTTTTTGTTTTCTTTCCTTTAATCTTTCCGTTGCACACAGATTCTAATGAAGACATTGGTCATGTTAAATAAAGGCACTAAGAAATCTGAAAACAAAAATATCAATAAGAAGGAAAACTCTGTTTGTGGTTGATGAGTTTCAGCCCATTGCAAAATAATGAGCTTTAACAAATGTTTGCGCTTTTTTTCCTTGTCTAGAAAAGAAAACATTGCATTTCAGAGTATGAAGTGTGCTGGGGCACCTGAATGGGTCAGTAGTATAAGCATCTACCTCTGGCTAAGGTCCTGATCCCAGGAGTCCTGGCCTGGGGTCCCAGGACTGAGCCCCTGCATTGGGCTGCCTGCTCAGCGCGGAGTCTGCTTCTCCCTCTGCCACTCACCTTGCTCGTGCTTACTCTCTCTCTCAAATAAATAAATAAAATCTCAAAAAACAAAAACAAAGTACAAAGTGTCTCTCGAGGCGCCTGGGTGGCTTAGTCTTTTGTCTGACACTTGATTTCAGCTCAGGTCGTGATCTCAGGGTCTTGAGAGAAAGACTTGAGTCAAGCTTCAGGCTCAGCTCCTGAGTCTGCCTGAGATTCTCTTCTTTCCCCTCCCCCCACCCCATACTCTAAGTAAGCAAGTAAACACATAAATAAATAAAATCTTTTTTAAAAAGTTCTCAAAAGGGATGCCTGGGTGGCTCAGTTGGTTAAGCAGCTGCCTTTGGCTCAGGTCATGATCCCAGCGTCCTGGAATCGAGTCCCACATCGGGCTCCTTGCTCGGCAGGGAGCCTGCTTCTGCTTCTGCCTCTGCCTGCCACTCTGTCTGCCTGTGCTCGCTCTCTCTCTCTCTCTCTCCCCCTCTCTCTCTCTGACAAATGAATAAATTTAAAAAAAAATTAAAAAGAAAAAGTTCTCAAAGTATGAAGTGTACCAAAAAGAAAGAAAATGTTCACCTAACATTGACTTTGTTTTCTTCCAATGCATTTCATAATTGTAAGCAGAGGCATCTTATACTAAATTTCAAATAGGTATCTCTAGATGTTCATAAGAATTTCTGTTGTATGAAATAGATAGGTCTTGATAATGATGACAATCTGACCAAAATCACTTTGTTCACAATGCTAAAAGGCACTGATCGCATGGTATTTCAGTTTGGTCTCACGGGCTACGTAAACCCTTTGGGAAACGGTCTTATCCATAGACCGTATCTCTCTTATTCATCTCTCTGAGGCCAGAAACTGGCTGAACCAAAGTTGGGTGGGTGGTTGCTCAGCCAGAGCACGCCCCCCTCGAAAGACAAAACCCTTCTGCAAACAGGGCTTCATGTGTTGAGAGCAGGATAGAGGGCGGATACCTGCTCCTTTGTCGTGCTGGCTCTCTCTGGGCTCATGGCTCGCCCCACTGAAGAATGTATGCACATTACAGTAAACAATCAGGCCACAAAACAACGTTTATACCACTGAAAATGAAGTAATCAGACCTACTTAAATGTTCTCACCATCTGGAAAAATAACGCCCTAAAGGCCAAGACAGTTACCTACGAAAATTTCTAAGTCCATTACCTGCGCCTGAGAGGCAACAGGTAGGCGGATTCCATGCCAATTAGAAAATGTTATGATTGGCACACCCCCGTGAAACTCTAATATTGATTGCAGTTTAATGGAAATGCTGGCTGCCATCCCCCAAATACATTTCAAGGAATCACAAAGCTTTAGCCTGAGAGGCAGCTGAACGAAAGTTTTCATCCATGGCAAACCCAGAAGATTAGGAGGTAACACAAGGACTTTGGAGGTGTCCCAGCTCTTAATCCAGTGCCCCTTCTACCAGAGAACCCTTCATTCTTCAGGACCTGATGGCGCAGTCGGGTTTATATGACGGGCTCTCGGCCCAGCTCCGGGAGGAGGCAAAGCCACCAAGCCCCAGCTCCAAGAGCCCAGGTATCTGAGCCCAAGGGAACCGCCAGCCCCATCAGACTCTGGGGAGGCTCGAGGCTGGGATTCAGAGAGCAAGCTTGGCCCCACTCTTGTGAAAATATGACTTCCCAAGGGGTCCTGGGAGCCTCTATACCTATTTCCCAAATGTTCTGGGTTTGGCCTTAACGATACACACTTTGTCCCAGGGCGTTTTTCCCTTAATTTTTTTAGGCCCCAGCGTATTTTAAGGTAAATTGATCCCACATGCTTCTGATTCATTTACACTGAACTCATCAGACCATGTTTGGAAAGAGCGATCTGAGGTCCAAGGAACCCTTTGAGCCTGCATTTATGAGTCTCTCTGTGCGTTTTTTCCCTTAGAAGCAGGAAGCCACATTTTGACATGGGCAAATAAAAAGTGAGCCCCAGAGACTCAGGTCTGGTTCCAAACATGGCACCTCTGAAACCGATGGGTCCTCAAATCACAGAGACACAGCCTCCCTTCCTTCCATTCCTGACATTAAAGGAAACCTTACCCTTGTGCTGGGTTGAACTGAAGTCAGATATCCAGAGCTGCCCAGTGCCAAGCTCACATAAACCATCAGCGTTCCAGAACTGCACACCGATCCCTGACGCCCAAGCCTCCCACACGGAGGGAGCCCCAGGCTCACAGCCGCTTCCTGCTCTTTGCTCTGTGGAGACCTGGGCTGGGGCCCCCGGTGCTGCCAAGCCTGTAGGAAACTGTCCTTACCCTTCCAAGCTATGAAGCCGAGCCATTCTGAGCCATTTGTTGTTGGTGTTGTTAATAACATCCCTTGAAACTTGACTGCCCGATAGGAAGTGGCTTGGATGTGCTTCGCTGTAGTTAGAGAAAAAATCACAGCCGACAGCAAAGTCAGGTGTGTGGTACGGGTGCGAGAAATGCCGTCTGGGTGCAAGGGAGCCAAGATGCTCTTCCCCGCCTTTGAAGACCCAGCCGTGGTGGGTCCAAGTGAAGTCAACTTGCACTGTTGACTCTTGTTGCTCCTGCCTGGGGTCCTGAGTCTTGAAGGAAATCCAGAGTCCCCGATCAGAAAAAGGATGACGAACCCCACATAAAACTGAAAAGATGCTGAGGGCAAGGTGACCAAGTCGGGGCCACATTTGTCCCCCCACCCCCCAACCTTGCATTACGGGGTTTATAACCATGCACTCCGAACTCTAGCTATTTACCAGAATTTTTTAAAGTCCCAAGGCCTGGGCCCTACCAAAAACCAACTAATTTAGAATCTCCGGGAGCAAAGCCCAAGAAATTGTTGTTGTTGTTGTTTTTTCTTAGAAGCTCCACTAGTTATCCTTCTACGTGGTTATGGTTGAGGACCACTGATTCAAAGTAACGTGAATACACTTGTGTTCTGGAAGGGTATCTGGAAATAATCTACAAGCCAGAGGGATCATTAGTTGTTTTCTAATTGAATGAAAGAGGATTCAGGTTGATGCTAGCTCCTACCTTCCCCGCACTGCCATTCCCCTGCCCCGCCCCCAACTCTCCTTCATGGGCCTGAGTCTTACTGGACGATCAACCTCTCCAGGGAGTGTTCAAGCCCAGTGCACAATAAACAGGTTTCAAAAGAACTAGAACCAACCCCAAATGCTGAATCATCCACCACAGTCAAAGTGAACCAAACACAAGATCTCTTCAAATATTTAATCAGTTTAGAGACCTCTGCCTTCCAACCCAGTTGGGTAAAAATTCTAAAGACAGCATGATCAAGGGGTCCTGGAAGAAAACATGGGTAAAATGGAGAGGAGACTGGGTTTGGGAAGTCAGAACATTACATGTGTCTTAAGGCCTTTTTAAGGAATCCTACCACTTTTTTTTTTTTTTAAGTACTCAAAATGCACAGGAAGGGATTAAACAGTTATACAAATTTAAGGACAACGAAAACTTCTTTGATGGCTGAAAATGCCACACATGGTTTTGAAATAGACTCTTTAAAAACCCTTAGATCCTGCTGGGGTTTCTTTCCGTAGCCTTCTCTGTGGATACAAGAAGCAAACTAGATACAGCCAGGGGCCCGGTGAGCTCTGGGGGCCTCGGCAAAGAAGCGATCAGTGAGGGACAGCAAGAAGGCTTGGAAGAGGTGACAGGAAGCTGTTCACAGTCTTTGAACATAGACTCAGACCCCAGTGAGCCTAATCTATTTCCTTCAAAAAATATGGAAAGAAACTGAAGGCCTTGGAAAATCACCGTCGATCTCAGGTCAGCGTGCCAATAATACTTTCCGATAACTGCATCGTAAGAACTGGGAGAAGCATGTCCTTCAGAGTGATGGGTCTACCGTGATACGGGCAGCATCAGGACATCAGGGCCGACTCCTCGGAGACGGTCAGCAAGAAAAGCGTAACATCTGTCCCACTTGACTCTCCCTCTCGTTTCTTCTCTTCTCCTGTCCCTTGGTGCTACTGAGAGGCAGTGTCAGTGGCCCCCCAGCCCGGGGCTCAGAACGGGTACTGGGACACGTATATCCGCAGTCGGATCACGGAGCTGCCCCTGAAGTTGATGACGGTGTTGACAGTGATCATTTCCAAGTCCAGTTGTATGTCCCGGGGCCCTTTGATGGGGCGTGTCATCACCAGGGTGGCACTGATGGGACCCGTTTGCTGTGGAGGACAGAACCGGGGATAACAGATAAGGCCTGGCTGACATAAGGGGGCAGGTGAGCGGGACCCCAGAAGCAACATGGGAGAAGGTCAGGGAAAGCTGTCGGTTTGCCAGTGTCGGGGGGTGGGGGGCTCTCATGCAATCACCAAAGCAGAGGGCCAGGTGGTCTGGCAGCAGCCCACCCAAGGGCCAGGTGGTCCGGCAGCAGCCCACCAAAGGGCCAGGTGGTCCGGCAGCAGCCCACCTCTGCAGGCCCACCCGGGGCTCTCCCCGTAAAGCACTGGGTCAAATTGGAGCTCCTTGGGGCTGCCCTCTTCCCTTGGCTTTGCCCATGTCTCACCTGGCTTTTTCCTGCTAACCCTCCAGGACCCATCCAAACTGTCACTCCTTCAGAGGAGCCTTCTCCACGTCCCTCAGCCTAATTCAGGTCACCCTGGGACCCTCTGCCACTGTGCCCAGTCCACCTAGGGTGGAAAGTACTCAGCACCATGAATCACCGTCTGCACTAACTGGTCTACGTCGCATGTCTAAGTCCCTACCAGACCATGGGCTGTGTAAGAGCTAGGACTGGGATCAGATTTTTCAACACTGTCCTCCCCCGGAACCCCGCCTGGTGCCCGGCACACAGTAGGAGCTCATTAAATATTCTCTTGAATGAAATAATCAGGAATTGACAGAACTAACTACACGGTGCCATAGGGCTGTCACTCCCTTGCTCGGGGGCTCAGCTCTCCAGTGAGGGTTTGGACCAGATCAGGAGTTCTCAAGCAAACAGCTTCCAGAGTACCTAGGACATTTTTTCCTAAACTTATAATTCCAGGGACCCATTCCAAGATTTTCTGCTCAAGTGGATGTTTGGGTGATGCTGGGGGAGAGAATAAATTGTTTACAGGCCTCCGGGTGGTTCTGATGAACAGCCTCTGTGGGAGCTCCCATTAGACACCCTGTGGGACCCTCCAGCCTCACCACCCTGTGACCCTAGTGCTAGGACCCTAATGATTTCATGTGAGCTCTTCTCCTCCACTGAATCTTGCTCTAAGAATTTTGAGAAGCTCAGCAAGGAGCCTGCTTCTCCCTCTGCCTGCCGTCCCCCCTGCTTGTACGTGCGCTCTCTCTCTGACAAATAAACACATAAAACCTTAAAAAAAGAGAGAGAGAGAGAGAGAGAGAGAGGTGTTGATCTAGAAGCACAAGACCCAATCTGGGAATGCTGGCTGTCGTACTAAAGGTATGTCTCATTATTTCCCCATTTTCTGAATAAGCAAACCAGGGCACAGTGAGGTTAAGCCACTACCTAGGGTCACCTGTCTAGTAGGGGCAGAGCTGCTGTCTGACCCCCAATCCCAGGCCTTTCCCACTGCACAGCAATTATCAGAAGAGACTGCTTGCTGTGTGTTTTACTTCTTCTCCCTAGCACTGTCCTTCAGGAGAGATGCTCACGGGTCTGTAACGTGGCCAGAGAGTGGGCTCCTGAAGAGGACATAGTGTGAGAGAATAAGGAGATGTTGCATGACTATCACTTTCTAGAAGCTGCAGAGCCCAGCACAGGGCCCAGAAACCAAAAGCACCAGGCTTGCAAAATCAAGAAGCCTGGCTTGCTGAAAGCCACAGCAGGTGTTTTACCTGTCTCCATAAAGGGAGGACTCCCCATAAAGATCCGACATCCCCAAGAGCTGCCACAAATATGACAAGGGTGGGGCAGGCAGGTAAGTGCAGGCCAGGCACTGGGACCTCCCCCATTCCCTGGGCTATCAATGGCCTGACACCCATGCAATTTCCTCTTGGCATCCGCGCCCTCTGTTCCCGTCAGCATCGGCGCAATTGGCACCTCCTTACACAGGATCGCTCAGACTTCCTTGTCGACTCTTGCAAAACCTCAAAGCACCAGGCCAGCCTTTCAGAAAGGACAGCCACACAGGGAAATGCCCACGGCATTTACATATACAAATACCTCCCCAGCGTTCACTGTTTGCATGAACAAAGGCCAAGGGTTGAGAACCTAGAGCTGTGGGCAGCCCTCAGGAGGGAAACTGCAGAACCCAAGGTCTGGGAGGGGACTGGGTACTGGAATGACTGGGAACTTCCAAGTCGTTCACGTGGGCTTTCCTGGTAGAGGTGTCGGAGGGTCACTGCCTCTCCCACCTGGAAGGAACCCTGGGGTCACCCAGTCTGAGGTCCACTGGGGCCAGATCTGCAGCAGCCTGAGAAAGACCTGCCCACAAGCCCACGGGAGGACTCAAGCAGCTGTCAGGGGAGCTGAGGACAGCTATCTCCACTACTCATTAGGCTTCCAGGGCTTAGTCAGGGCATTGATGGAAGAAGCCTCCCGAAACCCCAGGTCTTTGGCAGGCTTCACAGTCTTTAGTGCAAAGTGATGCTGATGGAGGCAGGGGCAGTTCTGATCCCCGGCATTTGGCTATGACCTTTCCTACATCTCTTATTTAATCCTCATGACCCTACAATATAAGTAGGTTAAGTACACTACAGAAGGCCACCAAAGTAGCCTGTGACACTGCAGTGTCTGACCGCCCCCCCCCCCAATCCTGGCGTAAATACTACCCTCTGTGATAAGGTCTCAGGACCTCCCCATCTCCTGACCTTTCCACCGCACCGGCTCTACGGAGGAATCCCCACTTCACACTGTAAATGTTTGCCTGGTTGTGCGTCCCCACCGGAGTGGCTCCTCAGGGGCAGAGGCCACATCCTGTTTGTTCCTGGATTCTCAGTGCCTGACTCAAAGCCGCATAGGACATGCTGCTGAATTTATGTTCGTGCCGGAAGATGGGACGAGTGTGGCTGACCGCAGCGACAGCAGGCTGCAAATGCCCACCGGATGTGGGTCTTCTTGGCCTTGCTGTCACACACACTCGGGTCTGCTCTGAATCAACCTGCAGGACGGCCCTGTCTGACTCCAGCAAGCAAGTCAGCCTCCCGTGGACCTGCCACCCCATCCGCACGTGTCACGGAGGAAACATGCTCCGGCCCAGTCTGAACTTCATGGCCATGCTCCTTCTTCTGGCCCTTAACGGTGTCCCCCAGGCACCTGGCCAAGGCCAGTCACCAGTCCTCTGTCTAGGGCTCCAAGTGAGACAGGCTGCCAACGGTGTTCGAGAAAGGGGCAGGTGGGTGTGCACGTGTGTACACGTGCCTGTGTGTGCCCGTGGGCGTGTGTGGTTTGCCTGCCGTGTGCTTGTAACACACTCAGCGAATCTTGGGGCAGGGGAAGCCTGAATGGCCCTCAAGCCCCACCTCCCCCATGATGCTCCAGTCCCGTGGGCAGTGCTGCCAACAGCTCCAGGGCCCAGGAACTCACAGCTTCCCGACAACAGAAGCAGCATCTGCCGCACCAAATATAACACTTTAGGGGCGGCAGGAGTGGGAGACGCCTGGGTGGCCCAGCCAGTTCAGCGTCTGACTCTTGGTTTCAGCTCATGATCTCGGTCATGATCTAGGAGTCGTGAGCTCAAGCCCCACATTGGGGTCCGTGCTCAATGGGGAGTCTGCTTGAGATTCTCTCTCCCTCTGCCCCTCTCCTACTTGTGCTCGCACACGCTTTCTAAATAAATAAGTCAATAAATACAATCTTAATAAAAAGAAACAACGTTATCAATACAAACTAACACTTATTGAACACTTTCTACTATTACTAGATGTTAAAGTAGACTTTTCTGGTTATCTCAACTTCTGCTGAATCCCAAAGCTAGAACAGGAGGGGGAAATACCCCTACATCCTAAAGGGAAATGTAAGAGCATGTGTGGATTTTGATAACCGCCTGCCTGGTTGCAAATCCTGCTCTGGTGCTCCCTAGCTGTGAGACTGTGGGCAAGTTCCTCAGCCTCTCTGGGAGTTGGTGCTCGCATCTGTAAATTGGAATGGTTGCGCAAGCCCTATGTCCTAGGATGTTGGAAGGATGAAAGGCATGATATATGGGAAGCAGTTGGCGCCATGCAGGGCGTGTGTGGAGCTTTAGATAGGATTTGCTGCTGCTGCTGTTTGGAAAGTTCCTGTAGCCATTATCCATGGCTGGCGAAGAAGCCGCCCAGCCCAATCTGTTTCTCCTGTTCTCACCACCAGGCTGCCTTAACCTACCTGCCCGCACCTCAAGCCGGAGGGGGTTTCAAGAGAACCGTTCTGGGATGTGGGTCCTCTGGTGTTAAAGAGTGCAGACAGCGGAGCCTGACTCTCTCCTGGAGAACGACACACGACAGCCCAGATACCTGGAACAGTGGTGGGGTGAGAGGCTGCTGCGGGGCCGCCTGGTGATGCACCTGCCTGCTGAGGCATTACCGCCCCATGGAAAGTCTGGGGGAGGCATGGCACCAAGGAGAGGGTGGGAAGGTGTGGGGTGGCAAGTGGCCATCGAGGACCCCGACTGCCAATACCAGAGAAGACAAAGTGCAAAGTGTTCAGGGAACTCTCCAGAGAATCCACAAAGCATCCCTGTAAATCGCCACATTTATCAGAAGAGGCTGCTGTGTGTTTTACTTCTCCCTAGCACTGCCCTCCAGGACGCACACTCATGGGTCTCTGTTCCAGGCACCGCACCCAGGTCTGCTTACAACGGCAACGAGCCAGCAAGACCCTATCCCCCTAATGCTCCCCTCCCATCATCTGCAACACCCCCTACACCCCCGGCCCTGGGGCCAGAGGCAGCACCGTCAGTGGGGGGAGGGGAAGAGGAAGCCAGCACAGAGTCCTACCACCCCTCCACCCCTGCCCCACTCCTGAGCAGGGGAAGGGGGGAAACTTTACACTGAGTGAGAGACAGGTTGAAGTTTCCACTGAAACCAGCTCAGACTTGATACAGGAGAAGGAGATGATTCAGCAGTAACTCAAAGCAACTGCCAGTCTTATGGGATTGATCTAGACTGCGCCCAGGTGTGCACAGTTTGGAGCCAGCAAGTGAGAAGAAGGTTCCTGAATGTTTCACCTCTGCCAAATCCTACAGACTGAATAGAAACAGTCGCCCTGCGTTCCAGGTACTGGGCTAAGTAGATGATCCCATCTAATCCTAAAGTAAGTACTATCCCCTCTTTACAGATGTGGAAATTGAGGCCCAGAGAGGTTAGGTAATGTGCCTGAGGTCACAGAGCTGGTGAGTTGTGGAAGGCTAGTGAAGTGGGTCAGCCCGGTTCCGGCGCCCGTGGAAAACAACTATGGGCGTCCCCTGACGATAGAACTGCAGCTTGGACAGACGGAAGCGTGGAAGGCCTGCTTTGTCCAGCAGATTTCTCCCTGTCTTCCTGCCCCCACACCCATGGCTGCACAGGGCCCCCCTGCAAAGCCTGTTTTCTCTTCCCAGGCATAGCCAGAAAGAGAAACCAGGAGCCACCTCCCTGTCCCCAAGTTCCTTCAGCCTTGGAGTCCTGACAGCCTCTTCTGAATAAATACTAAAGAATGAGGGCCCTTCCCAATGTCCTGAGAGGGCACAAGCATACAGCTCAGCTTTGTGAAATTCAAGGGTCCCCCAGGGCCTGTGACAATGCGAGTCTAGAGAGGAAGCCTCCAGGAAGGGTCCTCCCTCTTGCCCCCTCCACCTGTAGGACAATCTGCTTCCCCCCATCACTGGGTACCTCTTACAAGTCAGCCACATGGGGAACACTTGGGTCTAGAGGGATTTTAGTAG
The DNA here is from genome assembly GCA_004024625.1 of Mellivora capensis. Taxonomy (NCBI): domain Eukaryota; kingdom Metazoa; phylum Chordata; class Mammalia; order Carnivora; family Mustelidae; genus Mellivora; species Mellivora capensis. The sequence continues at coordinate 37,849 of PISX010008142.1, read as the reverse complement.
GTGGTATTCTAGTGATTAAATTCTTGCCCTGGCAAGGTCACCTTCTAAAGATCTTCTTTTCTGCTTGGGGAAAAGAGGTAAGAGGCAAGAGGTCTCACTGATGGTATTTTAAATTCCCAAAATGGGCATCTTTGTGCCCTATGGTTAGGATCTGCTGTGTCTGTAGAAACGAGAGAGGCCAAACTGAAGAATGCCAGGGGGCTAGGCTTATGCTCCCGAGGGCAGCAAGGCCACCGCGGTTCACGGGATGTGGGTTCCTGCTGGACGGAGGAGAAAAGACAGACATAAATACAGCTCTATCCTTCTCATATTACAGAAGCTCCTCTACCCTTAACTCCCTCCATCTTCTCCCAAAGCCTTTGGCCCTACTGCACTGGTCTGCAGAAGTCAGGTCCCATGGACCAGGTTATTACTTGGGACCAGGTCCTGTTAGGGTCTTGTCAAAAACATAGTGTGCATACAGGCCAGATGCCAGCCCCCGGGACCCTTTCTAATCTGTTCTAACGGCTGCTTCGGAGACTTCCCTACTTTTAGACCGCCCCAGGCCCAGAGGCAAGGACTGGGGAAGATTCCACCAGGAGGGAGTGAGAGGGAGGTGGAGACCTTAGATAAGCCTGCTTCAAAGTGGAGAAGCTTCCATGGGCCTATAGATCTCCACAGCGCCCCTGGAGGACCACATGCTGTATTTGTTAGAAATGTAGATTCCTGGGTAGAGGGGGCTGAAACATGGCCCCCAGAGATCTCAGGCCCTATAAATAGATCCCCAGAACCCGTAAATATTACTTTATAAGAAAAAGGGATCTCAGCCTGGGATTAAGTGAAGGATCTTGGCTCAGGGAGATTACTCTGGATTCTCTGGGCAGGCCCTCAATCCAGCCACACAGGAGACAGGGAGAGACCAGGAGGCTTGACACACACAGAACCGGAGGCCGCAGAACCACCGAGGCAGACACTAAAGGGACACGGCCCCAACTCAAGAAATGCAGGCCGGGGACGCCTGGGTGGCTCAGTTGGTTAAGCGGCTGCCTTCGGCTCAGGTCATGATCCCAGCGTCCTGGGATCGAGTCCCACATCGGGCTCCTTGCTCGGCAGGGAGCCTGCTTCTCCCTCTGCCTCTGTCTGCCTGTGCTTGCTCTCTCTCTCCCTCTCTCTCTGACAAATAAATTAATTAATTAAAAAAAAAAAAAAGAAAAGAAATGCAGGCCGCCACCAAGAACTGAAGGAAGCAAGGAACGGCCTCTCCCCTAGAGCTCTGGAGGGAACAGGGCTCTGGGACATCTCGGTTTCAGCTCCGTGAACATGAGTCCAGGCTCTCGGCTCCCAGAACCGTGCAAAAATAAATCTGTTGTCTTAAGCCACGAAGTTGTGGTAATTTGTCACAGCAACCACAGGAAACCGATACACTAGGCCTCAACCACCGTCTTCCGTAAGAGCTTCTCCAGAGAGGAGGCTCTGGAATCCGGTCTTTGGAGAAGTGCCCCGATTCACACTGAAACGTGAAAAACCTCGCTCGGAAGAGGTGCATCCCCCCTAGGGTGGCAGGAGGGAAGCTCCGTAATGTAGGGGCACAGGGTCCGTGCGTGGAATTTACAAAGAGGTGAAGTATTTGAGGACACGTGTTCTAACGTGTGTTCCTGATACAGATAAGGCAGTGCTGTCCAGTCAAACTTAGTCTACGATGACAGAAAAGTCCTTTATCTGAGCTGATACAGCAGCCACAGGTGACGACCCGGCCCTTGAAATGTGGCTAGTGCCGCGGAAGAACCTAATTTTTCATTTCATTTCATTTTAATTCATGTAAATTTAAAAGGGCCACCATGTCCGACTTTGTTGGACGGCCTCTGTGAGGCCTTTACATTTGCTGCGACGGGAGTGGCGCAGGGGACAGTGTTTTGTTCACTCCCATAGGCTCGGTTTCTGGAAGCACGCAGTAGGCAACAAATACTTGTCAAATGAGCGGATGGATAGCAGGATATGGGGTGCCTCCTCCAGGCAGGACGGAGGATTGTACCTCGGCCTAACTTCTCATGATGCAGACAATGAGGATCCAGAGGCTCATAAAAGAGAAGCAGTTTTCACAAGGCTGCCCAGAAAGTCACAGGAATCAGAACCTCGAAGTCCCGACTCCCACCCGCTTCCCTCTTTTCTCTTCACACTCATCCTTCCCAGCTGCTCTCAGACCTGCTTCCAGAAGCCCAGCCGGGGGTTAACAACATAAGCCTTGTTAAAGACGGTGACCAGCCCCTCTTACCCGCATATAGAATTCTCTGCCCTCGTTCCCAGACTTGATCTGGAAAATGTAATAAGCCCCAGGGTAGCGGGTCGTGGCCTGCATTTGGAAGATGTCAGCGGGAACGGAGCGTCCTGACACCACATCCATATCCCGGTACAGGATGGTAAAGGGCTGGTCTCTGCAGCCAGGATTCTCAGCGGGACACATACAGCGGCTGTTGGGAAGGGAAATCATGCGATAATGTGATAAGTCTTTTCCAGATGTTCTTTGTACCTACCTCCTCCCTTAAAACACTGAAAAGGAGGCCACCCCACTTCTAACATCTGAATATTACCACTGTAGGTCCTCTCTGTCCCTGGGTCTCATCTACAAACTCACCAGGATGCAGGTGAGCTCTGTTTCCTAGAGAAGGGCCTATTTTGACCACTCAGATATTCCTGCTGCTAGAGGGTAAGCCTTAGATGTTTGGTCTGAAGAATGCTGGCACCTTCTCTGACGCACTTTATATTTTCAAGTATTTATTTGGCAAAAGGCGTCGCTGGTCATGTCACCATTTCCTTCCCCAGACGTACATACTCATGAAGAAATTCTAAAAGTGAGAAATCACATGAGATGGACAGGAACTCGGTGGCCCGTGGACATGCTCTGCAGCACTTTGCAGGGTCTGTGGAGAACATCCCTTCACCTTTTCGTTTGATAAACAAGAGCTTAGAACTCACTAAATTCACTATGAGACACAATGTTAGACCCTTGGAATTGCAAAGATCAATAAGATCCTGACCTCAAATAGTTCCTGTTCTCATGGGAGAAATAAATCATGGACACAAATATCTTTACTAGTAACAACCTTGTCATAACATGAAACCATTGACTCCCTTTTCCAAGAAAGCCCTGTTGTAGTGGCCCCTTGATGTCTCCCTAACCACCCCAATCTCTCACCTCATCCCAGAAACTCCCCCTAGGGGTCAGAGTTCACAACAGGATGAGGACAACTGTAGGTATGTTGCCTTGATGGGCAGAACTGGGCATCGGCCTTGTCTTGTTTCTGGGTCTTTCCCGAAACTTCTGCTCTCTCTTCAAAACATTGGTTGGTTCTATCTCCAGAATAATACAGTCCAGGTCCAACCACCCTTCACCATCCCCTCTTTCACAACATTGTTGTTCAGGCCACCGTCAGGTCTCTCCTGGACCTCTAGCATGGCCTTCTAATAGGTCCCTCCCCGTTCAAGCCATTACGTGGCAGCCAGAGTGCTCGTCGTCAAAAAACCAGACTCTGCCTCCATCCTGCTTGAAGATTCTTCAATGGCCAACCCTTGCAATGTGAGTAAAAACTAAACATCACTTCAGCCTGTAAGACCCGGGGGACCTGGCTCCTGTCAATTTCCCCCCATCACTGCCCTCTTCGCTCACTAGGCGGCAGCAATCGGACCTCCCCCATTCCCTAAACATATCCCGCCTTCCACCACCTTGTAACCTTGGCCCACACTTTTCCCTCTGCTCTTCCACTCTGCCATGATTGACTCGTTTTCCCGTGCCAGCCCAAATGCCATTTCCTCAGAGGAGCTTCTGGACTCCCCAGTCTACACCAAGTCCAACCTATATTTTCCTTCTATAAATTCCCATTCCTCTGGCTCGTAACACCTATCCCAATCTATGATTATGTTTTCATTTACAGGCCAATTTGCTTAACGTCTTTCTCCTCCTCTATCACGAGGGCAAAAAAAAAAACACGGTGCCCGGCACAGGCGTCTGCCACATACCAGGAGCTGGATGAACACTGGATCAAGGAACCCATAAAAATAATTTTGAAAGTTCTGTTTTTTTAAGGCTGATCAAAATAGCCAAGCCAAAATGTCCCTGGTGCCCAAATGGCCCCTTGGAATGTCACGTGTCACAGACAAAACTTGCTTCCTAAATTAAGAAGCCTGGAGGTGGGCCTGATGATGGAGGGCAGCTGAAGAGGCTCACAAACAACTAGGGGCGGGGGCACCGCAGCTAAGATCTGAAAGACGGCCGATCTGTCTACGCAGCAGTGGGAGGGATGCCTTCCATATGGCGGAAGCGGGTGCGCGAAAGTCGGGAGGCTGGACGCTCCAGGGCGTGGGTAAAGGTGAGGGCAAGTCCCGTTTGGGTTGGCAGGAGCACAGGACACATGGACAAGGGCATAGGCTGGAAGGGGGTGGCTGGAGTCAGGAGGAATGGGTCCTGGTGGCAGGCAGCTTTCAGCAGCATGCCACCGATGTCCCCAGCCACACTAGCTCAGTGCTGTGCCTTGAACTGGGTCAGTCCCTGGCCACAGACAAGGGTGGCCCTGAGGCTCCCAGGGAGAACCGGCAATGGGAGCAGGGAGAGCAGCCGACTCTGCGCTCTGCCCCAAAGGGCCCTGGAACCAGAAGCCGAAGGGTTGCTCGAAGCACAGCTCTTAGCACCGAGGGAAGCTGTCTGCAATGACGGACCCCCGCCTGCCTCAGCTTCATCCTCTTTTGCCAGATTTTGTTCAGAGCAGGAAGCACCCTGGTAAGCCACAAATGGCTCTTAGCTGCTGCATTCCTAGAGGACAAGACGGATGGGTCTGATTCATCCCTTTATCTCCAGGGAAAGGAATGGGTGTTGCTCAGAGTGGTAAAGGTGGCACTGCAAGAAGGGAGGGCAGATGTACCTCTGTGTGTGGGGGGAAGGGGTAGCCAACAGGCCAGGCCGGGGCACTGTCCTCTCCGCCACTCTGGCAGCCTCCTGAACCAGACCCCTCCCTCATGCGCCCATTTCTCAAATGACTTACTTATCACTGATCCGAAGATAAGGCTCCTCGCAGCGGATGGGGTCAATGCACTTGAAGCCCCCCTGCAAATTGTAGCAAGTCTGCTGTAGGTTACACGTGTGGTTTCCATGCTCACACTCATTGATATCTGAAATGCAGGGTAGATAAGAGGCTGAAACAGGATGGTGCTTCCCAGGTGTTGGCCCCGGGCCAGGTATGTGTGCATGGTGGGGAGGCATTGGGGGGGGACGCAGCTGGGTCTTTACTACACAACTACACTTCCACTGTGACAGCTACTGGCCACAGATGGCTACTAAGCATGGGAAATGTGGCCAGTGCAAGGTGAGATGTGCTGTGCATGGAAAAGACACACAGATCTTGCCCTTGTGGTACAAAACAAGAATGCTGTATCTTATCAACAGTTTTTACATGGAGTACAAGTTGGAATGATAATATTGCAGAAGTATTACATGAAAAAAAATTCTGAAAATTAATTTCACCTCTTTCTTTTTTATTTTTCTAGGGCTCCTATTTTGCAGCTAACTTTATATTTCCATTGTCCAGCACTGCCACAGAGAATTCTTGCTTGGTGTTCAGGTAAGGTAGGTTCAAGGAGCTGGAATGGGTCAGTGGCTCGGTTCCCAGCCTCTCCACTGGCCCCGGTGGGTGGACCATGGGAGTGGGAATCAGCCCAAGCAGCCGATCTGGAGGAGACCTACTCCCTTCACAGCCTGGGGTCCTGATCCTCTGAGGCACACAGCAGTCAGACGTGTGAGTCTCTCTGGCATCTGCTCTCTGGGGAGTCAGTAGAGAAACACTAACTAGGCTACCTTCCCGGAGCCCTAAGAAAACTTGGCCATGAGCGGGGCCAGGCCACGGGAAGCCTTGGTTGGGTCTGGAACAGTCCTCTGAGGGGTCAGGGAAGCTGGACAGATCACCTCTACCTGGGGAACTCAGGACAGAAGAGAGAGTAGCCATGTCCCTGCTGAGGCCAAAGTATGGGTCACAGACAGGAAGGCCAAACATCATGGCCAGAGCCTAGCCCTCTGTGAGCCGCTGGAACCCACTTCCGCCTTCATTCCTGCCACCTTCCCCAGGTGAAGAGGTCCAGGTGACCCCCTGAGCCAGCCCACCCCTCACGTGTTCCCCAGCCAGGCCGCCCTGGACAGCCTTACCCTGGCAGCTTCGGTTATCGTCCAGCAGAATGTAGCCAGGGGGACAGGAGCAGAAGTACGTGCCGGGCTGATTCACACACTCATGTTGGCAGAGGAACTCAGAGAAGCTGCACTCATCCATATCTGGGGAAGACAAGTCACACCTGCTGCGTATAATCAGACCACCTGGGGGCTTAGTGTTTTTCTCCTCCAACTCCCACACCCTCCCGACACATATGATGGTACATTTGTGGCTACAAAGTTGCCATCTTACTTCTCGCACACTCGGGTGACAGGGAGCTCACTACCTACTGAGGACACCTACTGACATTTGGACAGCTCTAATTGTTGGAGCTGAAATCTGTCTCTATCAAACTTCCCACATGACTACCTCTGGCTCAGCTACATGATCCACTCATTACAGACTCATTTTGCCCAGCAGGTGAACGTACCTTCCATTTCCAGGGGCGGGATTCGTTTGCCCACTGGAGTTTTCTGGGTGCAGAGCTCTTCTCCAAAACCCCAAAAAACATTCCCTGGCCCCAGTCTTCAGAAAGGGCAACTCTACCAGAGCCAGTGGCTCTCTAATTACCCCAAAGTTGAGAAACAACGTTATTTCTAAAGTCACAACTGAAAGGGACATATCCAGGAGGCCAGGGGATGTCCATTAGATTAAAATGTCTTTGTGTCCAAAAATCTCCCTGAAAGAGAAAACTCTGGAGCGGCCCCGGGGTGAGCGAGCATTATATTCCTGGGTGGCCCACCAGCCTCAGGAGGCCACTGGGACCCGGGAAACTGGAGCTGGGCCACCCTCCGACTGCAGAGAGGGGGACGTGAAGGAAGAACCACTGACCAGGTGGGCCGTGACAGCTGATGCAGAGGCCAGTTCGGAAGAGCCAACTCTTTGTCGCACACAGAGTTTGGCAACTTACCCCGTTTGAGCCTCATTTGAGAGATGCGCCAAAGAAAACATGTTTTTCTTTCATTTATTGTTTCCCGAAAACTTGCTTTCACTAGTTTCCCCATGGGACATGTCCTCGGATTGTTCTCTCGCTCACAGACCATGGGGGGCTGGGAGCACCCGGGGAGGGTGTCAGCACAAATAAGGCGGCTTCCCCACCACAGGCTCATCCTGGGTGTGACACGCCCAACGCCTCTCCCATCAGGGAAGGAGAAACTCCTTCCCATCTCTCCCACGGGTCTCCAGGCAAGGGGTTCGGAGCCAGCAGAACCGGGATGCTGATTCGAAGAGTCAAAGCATGCTCAGTGAGGCAAGATCTGCTTCTGGCAGCTCCCCTCCCCCTCCCCCAGGACCTTGTAGGGTCCCAGGGCTCTGGCCCCAGCCCATTGAGAGAGAGTGTCCCCCTGGATCCCTGTTAACGTTTGTAGATTCTGGTCCATGCCTCTGGTACAAGCAATAATAAAAATCTGTAGCTCCCGAGTGTTTGTAATGTATCAAGGGCTGGGTTAAATGTTTCATATGCCTCATCACATTTTTTTTTAAGATCTTATTTTTAAGTTAAGTAATCTCTACACCCAACATAGGGCTCAAACTCATAAACCTGAGATCGAGAGTCGCACGCTCCACCGACTGAGCCAGCCGGGTGCCCCGGGCCTCATCTGACTTAATCCTTGCCTCATCCCTCTGAAGGAAGCACTATTACTAGCTACGCTTTACAGAGGAAAAATTGAGGCTTACAGAGGTTAGGTAACCCGACTAAGTTCACAGATAACGAGTAAGCAGGAAAGCTGGGATTTGAAGCCAGCCAGCCAGCCAGCCAGCCAGCCTCCAGATCCTATAACCTGTCAACCCGATGCTGTAATGTCTCCCAGAGTGATTATGCTCAGGACTAAAGGGGTTCTAAGGTTGGGGGGCATACCTTGAGCAGGATTGGCCCTGGATAGATGGAGAAGGAGGCACCCACCTCCTCCTCCTTAATTAGGGAGGGGCCCTAATAGGCCAGGGGTCACTCTATGTCTTAGAAAAGTGGGCACCATGGCGAACATGGAGAAGATGGTGATTTCGGGTAAAGTGAGTCAACTAAAAAGCATTGCCAAACCATCAAAGATGTAAAATCTCTGAAAAGCCAGAAGTCTTTTACACTCACACCTAGAGAAAGTCAACTAACATGGAATGGCACCTAAGTACACCAGCTTTTTTCATTTTTATGACCATCCTATTGACTTGGCCAAGGAAAGAACTAGAATCTGAACCTGGCTCTATCTGGTTCTAGTCACCTTCCTATCCTACCTCTGCAGATGGTCAGTAAACACCTGTGGATGTGCACGGACTTCTGCAGAAACAAATGATCCCATCTCATAATGCTCAACTTTCCCCCTCTTGGTCCCTTGTCCAGATTTCCCAAGGAGTGCCATGGGAGGACCTGAAATCTAGGAAGAAAGTAGCTTTTCATGCCTGAAGGTATTTTATTAGTTTCTGGGACTGACATTTAATCTGTCGAATCTCTCTACAATGGCCTACTTGGGCCTCCGGGTCTCTGGGCCCCAGGGAGAGGTGCTCAATTGTTCAGAGAACTCTGTCCCCAGAACACCCCCGTCCTCCCTGAAGCTACCAGACAAGTCTCATTCATGACCTGGGTCAGTTCCTGTCACAGTGAAACCCAGGATTAAGAAACTTTCCATTCAGCAGGACAAAAAGATTTTCATGCTCTAGGGTATGGTTCGCTTATTTTGAAAAATACAGTGAAGCATCATTAATTTGGACCGTGCTAACTCACAACTGCTCAGGATGCCAAAAGTGGATGGAATGGAGTTTACTTTAATCCAGTATTTACAAAAAAAACAAGGAAAGAAGGGAAATAAGGAAGAATGGAAGAAAGAATGAGCTGTACATGGCTCTGTGAGGGATGCTATAGGGATTTATATGAGTAAAATGCCATCCCTGTTCTTAAGAGTTTGTAAGTGTTTACAAGTTCCCTGTTACAGGGTTTAATAAGAAAATTATGATAGAGTTCTCAAGAAATTACTGGCAGAGAATCATAGCTTCTCAGTCTTGGAAGGAATTTATAAAAGGCCAATAAAGCCACCATGTTACATTCTCACAAATTATTAAGAATTAATTCAACATTCAATCATTCACTCACTGCTTTGAGAAATGTTGATGGTGTGCATGCTACGTGCCAGTCCTGGAGCCAGGAACTGATTATTTGTAGAGCTTTTAGAAGTTCACAAAGTCTTTTCACTTACCCATATGATCTCACTCATTTAGTACCCCCGCCAACCCTGCCCTGTGACATATGCTGTTATACCAAAGTCACTTCCATCTACAAGTACGGTCAGTGCTGGGCAGGGATAGATCATTCAAACCAACACACAGAATTGGGCAACTCCTTTCCCTCTTCAACCCCCTGTCAGACCCTAAAGGCAGCTCTGTTGGTTTTTGCATTAGGGGTCAAATGACAAGGGAGGGGACTCTATTCCACCTTTTGGGAAGTGACTCATCTCTGCTTTGTGTGGCTGTGACCCCACCGTACGGGGAAATGTCCCAAACTGGGGATGTCTGGGGAAGCAGAGGAAACACCTGTGAAGGAAGCCCTTGTCCTCCCCCCCACCCTTCCGCCCCTAGGACTGATGGAGGTCTCTGAATGCCAAAGCCCATTACCACTGCAGTGAACGCCGTCATCCTCAAGTTCATATCCTGGGTCACAGCGGCAGATGAAGGAGCCGTAGGTGTTGACACAGGTTTGCACGCAGGGGTTCTCAGTGGCACACTCATTCACGTCTAGGGAAAGCGGAAGCGCATCATTGACCATTCTCACAACAGAACATCCCTACTGACGAGGCAGAAAATGCACTGGCAACAAAATCTACAGGTACCAGGAGAAGGATTCACAGGCGCCAACGACCTCCACCCAGGACTTCCCAGATCTAGAGCTCAGACCCCAGAGTCCTCCATTCACATGTCCTTCCTTGCTCACAAGTTGGGCAAGGTAGAAACAACACACATCATGTCCATGTGGACACAGGTACACACATACCCTCTTAGTAAGTCTGGTCCCCAAAGGTCACCCCACAGAAACTTCCAGGCAACATCGGCTCTTTCCCACCATCTCACGCATTCGATCACTGATTAGCTCTTCCCTCACCCCTGCTGGCTTTGAAGTTTCAGGTAAACAACTAAATAACCATGACCATTCTAATAATAACTCTCTTTATTACTGCTATGGACTGAATTGTGTCCTTCCCCCCAAATTCCTATGTTGAAGCCCTAACCCCCGACGTGACTGGATTTGGAGATGGGGCCTTTGGAAGGTAATTAAGGTTAAATGAGGTCATACAGGTGGGGCCCTCATGAAGGGATTAGTGCCCTTATAAGAATGGACACCAGAGAGCTTGCTCCCTCTGCCTTGCGAGCACACGGTGAGAAGGCTGCCATCTGCAGGCCAGGAAGGGAGCCCTCACAAGCATCCCACCTTGCCAGCATCTTGATCTTGGATTTCTTGCCTCAAGAACTAGGAGAAAATAAATTTCTGTGGTTTAAGGCCCTCAATGTGGTATTTTGTCACAGCTGCCTGAACTAAGACAATTACTCATAAATAACACCACGCATTATTCCAGAAGGATCTCATAGTTACTGAATCCTTCAAAGGACCACTGCCCTGTGTTACAAGTTCAGTGGGTTAAGGAGAGGACCACAAAGGGGCACAGGGAAACTTTAAGATAGTGGAATATTTCATCATCTTGAGTGTGGTGATGGCTACATAGGGGTATCCAGATGGCAAAGTTTATGAAATGAAATAATGTGCCTTTAATAGTGCAGTTTATTGGGGTGCCTGGGTGGCTCAGTGGATTAAAGCCTCTGCCTTCTGCTCAGGTCATGATCTCAGGGTCCTGGGATCAGCCCCTGCTGAGCAGAGAGCCTGCTTCGTTTCCTCTCTCTCTGCTTGCCTCTCTGCCTACTTGTGATCTCTGTCTGTCAAATAAATAAATAATATTGTACAGCAATGATACATTGATAATTTTAAGGCTGTTTGAACGTTGGGAGATGTGCCCAAGTCCCCAGGCTAACAAGAGCACAGTTGGAACTGAAACATGAGTCAGGGGTCTTTCCATAATACCGGTGAGTTATTTATTCTGCATAGTTCATCAGGATGAGGGCAGGGGAAGGAAGGAGCCCCTTTCTCCACTGACATTGGCTGACGCTTTGTAAGCACACCCTCTCCCGATCCCCGATCCCCATGTGCCAATGACCAAAGTTCCAGCTGAGAGAATTCCCCTTCAAAGTCCAGGTAAATCTCTTGAGGCTCTGAATAGAGATTTGAGTGTTTTCCAAGTGAAAAGCCTTCCTAAGGAACAGCTTGAGAAGCTTTTTCTTAACTGGGCGAGCTAATCCCATGCCCACACACCTCCTGCTGCTTTAGAGCTGTGGGGGAGGAGGATAGGGGGGAACAGGACTCTGCAGGGAAGGTCCAGGGAGGCACAAGTCTCCCCAACAGAACTTGGAGGCTCTGCACCCCAAAAGCCAGGAAACGCCATGGGAGGAGGCCTCTGAGTCAAGTGCAGGCAGGACGGCACCGCTGGGGATTAGGGCTGGTGCCCTTGGCTTCTAGCCACATGTTGACCACGTGGGGACGAGGGAGCTCCGGTCCCAATGTCTTGCAGCTCTCAGCTATCTCTGCAGAGCAACACGTCCCCTGGGGCCTCTGCCCCCTGGGATCCATACAGCCCAGGTGCCCTTCTGAATTGAGTGGTTGCAGCCCACGCCCGGCTCCAACCTGCCGGCTAGGAAGGCTGGAGCCTTGGCTCTTTCAGATCTGCCACCCCCTGGCTGTGTGACTCTGGCCATGTTGCTTAACACCTCTGAGCTTTGATTTCCTCCTCTGTAGAGCCAGGTGACAGCCCTACCTATCTCCTCCGGCTATCGCTGGGGTTCAGTGAGGTTAACAGATGGGGCAGTGCTTCCAAGAGCACAAAACACCCTTCCTTGCATGAGGCATGAGGATTACCAAAGCTCAGTGGAGAACATAGGCCCCTGCTGCACCCATGGGCCCGGCTAAAGCAGTCTCCTCGTGGCTGGGTGCCGCGTCCGGGCCTTAGCGCGCTGCTGGACTTGGCACTGCCTGGTGGCTCACTTGCTCCCCATCACAGGTCTGTCCCCAAGAGGCCTGAAGGACACCGGGGCCTTTGGGCCCTGCTGTGCATGACTATTTCCCGCGAGGTGCTGGAGGCGCCCTGCCAGTCTCTGGGTGGAAGCCTGGGCTGGCACTTCCAACCCCCGGCCTACACCCAGAGAAGCCTGCCTCTGCCCTACGTCACTTCTCCCAGCAAGCAGCAAGGGAGCCAGGGGCCTGCTGCCTGCTCCATGGAGACGGAAGGGCCCCTGTTCTAGCGGTTCCCTCAACCCCCAGGCCCGGCCTCTGCTCTCCGAAGAAAATTACCTCTCCTGGCAAGAGGAACGCAGTCGAGACTTCTTGGAACAATTAGCAGAACCAGCTTCGGAGGAAAGACTTACAAAGAATCCAGGATCAGACCCTTTCACTGATGCCTTCCTGTTTACCCAATGATTTAGATCCGATTAAGCTAATGAAAACATAAGATCCTCCAACCAGCTGGCTTGCAGCCCACCCGCCAGACCTCAAATGGTGTGACAAGGAAATGGGCCTTGCAGAACCTGGTGGCCGGCTCCAAACAAAGACCTCATTCTGAGTCTCGGGCGTGCTACCTCCACCCAGGACGGAGTGGCTGCCAGGGCTGGAGGCCTGGGTGGGGGCTGGGGGGGCGGGCCCAGGGGTGGGCAGGCCTTGCATGAATTCCTTGAGCCCCCATGCACTTCCCGAGCAGAAGAAACCCTCGGGTGGAGACTGCAGAAGGAATATAGCTTGCTTTACTCACGTATCAGTATTTGAAGTGATCACGTAAAACTAAAAAAATGCCTTTCTTTCGGGGCGCCGGGGGGCTGGGGCTCAGTCAGTTAGTTGAGTATCCAACTCTTGGTTTCAGCTCAGAGCATGATCTCAGGGTGGTGAGATCGAGCCCCATGTCAGGCTCTGAGTCAGGCTCTACGCTGGGTGTAGAGCCTGCTTGAGATTCTCTCTCTCCTCTCCCTCTGCCCCTCTTCCCTCTGCTCAGTCCCTCTCTCAAAAAAGGGGGGGGGGCTTTATTTCACTCTGTTTTTGTGGGAAATGCTGACCACTCCTCTCAAGCATCAGACACTGAACTCAGGCTACAGGAAATGCGTGAAAATTTCCAACTAGTTCAGAAAACTGGCAAGGCTACTTATGGAAAGTAGACACACAGAGAGAAGCAAATCCATGAAACCATAAGCCCTAGCTGATGGATGACTGTGGTTCTCCTCTCAGCAGTACTCAGAGCACTTTCTAAGATGTTTCCCATAACCTTCGGTTTGGACCTCAGGTTTCTGTAAGCAGCGGGGATGGGCACACGGTGACAGGGAGCAGGACATTATAACCACGTCAACCATCAGACTCCAGAGAAGACAGCATCTAGTGCTTTTCAACATGTTCAAGGATCGTTTGCATCGCATACCTTGGCAAGACCTTCCATCCTCGTTGAGGGTAAAACCAGGGTTGCAGGTACAAGAGTAGGATCCAGGAACATTCGCACAAAGTTGCTGGCAGTAGCCATAGCGACATTCATCAATGTCTGGAAAGAGAAACGCCAGCAAGGTGAGATATTTCTTCCCAATCACCAGGGCCGCACCTGGCATCTAGACCGCCGATCACTTTCGGAGCAGGACCAGGAAAGGAAGGGGAACTGAAGAGAAGACAGTACCGACTGAACATCAGGCATGGGGATACCCTCCAGGGTCTAAGGTTCAATCCATCTACAACCCTTCCTGACCCATGTCAGTCCCATGAACACCTGCACCTGCCTGGAAAGTTCTAGAAGAAATGTCTGCTTCAACTGAGACGTGGGGCAGACAGCCTCCAAGGTTTTATCCAACTTCAATACTCCATGCTAAGATTTATCCAACATCAAAAATCCACTCTAAGATTCTGTAGAAATGTCACACAGCCCTGGGAAGGGACAAGTTGGCTTAAAGTGTAAGAGGAATCCACAGCCTCGCTCCAACAGGCTCCTCTCCAGATCCGTTAACAATGATCTGTCTAGCGCTCAGGAGCAAGAACAAGTGTAGGCCAGGACAAGCAGAGCAACACGGCAGTCTGGAGACCTATGACCCAGTAACACAAGGATGCCAGAGATCGCTTTGGGTCTCCTGCTTGCACCAGAGCAGACATAAAACTCTGGAATAAAATGCTTCCCCCAAGCCACGGCTGGCCTTTCCTGAGCAAGCGGCTCTGTGGCTGAATGAAGCCTTTTAGCAGAGCTGGCTTCCCTCCCTGCTGCCCTCCCTGCTAACATGTACCCATCAATGGGGAGCCTGATGTCATTGGGAAAGCACTTCCCAATACCCCCAAGTTAATGGGCTAATGGGCAAGAGAATTCACTCCTCTGGGACGGGGTGCCTTGAATGAAGCCTAGAGATGGAGACCCCAGACTTCCCCTATATGATTGCCTGTAGTGACCAGTTGATCTCACTGCAACTGTAACTGGTCCTTATCTTAACCCCCACCTCCGCCAGATGTTCCCTCCCCGGTACCCCGGTACCCCAGTTCCTTGGAACCAGCGCCCAGCTGGGCTCTGGAGACTGGCTCCCAGATTCTGTCTCTGTGCCTGGTTTCTACCATCCACTGCCAGAAAGGACCCCACCTCCACCTTAGCTGGTGTTCAGCCCCCTCAGAGGCTGTGCCCTGCCCCTGTGATTCTGTCTTCTCTCTGAGTAGCAACTCCTAACCCGGCCCGTCCCACTGCCCACTGAGCGTTCTGCAGTTCCTGCTGGGAAAGCACACTGGCTTGTGCGGTTGCTGATCCTGACCTTTCCCAGAGTGCTGCTGGGCCCGTCACCGAGGCCAGGGAGGCAGCGCTGGGAGTGGAGGTGGGAGGGCCTCCTCTGCCTAGGGGGGACCTTGGGGGAAAGGCAGCCCCCGGCCCCTCATTTTTCTGCAAAAGCAATGCCTCCCAACGTGTACTGAAGGGGTGGGAGACGGTGATGGGATTTGTGCTTTGAAAGAGAAAGAAGAGTTTGGTCAGGAGAAGGCATGAGTTCAGCCACAATTAGGAAAGGTCTCCACTTTGGGTGTGAAGAGGGAGCGGGCTGAGCGTGTGGCACCAGGTTAGGCTTCCAGGAGGATCCCTCCCAAAGCATCAGGCCCTGTGGTAGAGACCAGCCCTCTCAAGGAGAGAAATGTCCCTGTTGCTGGCCCCCCCTCAGATGGGGAAGAGTTGCCCAGCCCTAAAGTCTCTACAATGGAGCCTCTGTCCCTCTCACCTGATCCTCTCTAGTGCCCCCTCGTGGTGGAAAAAACCTGGACAGACGGAGAGGAGCCAGATTTTAGACCCCACTCACTCTTTGTTCAAAATGTTCCCTTCTTTGAGTCTCAGTTTCCAACTCTATAAAAGTTGGATGACATAATATCTAACATCCCTTCCAGCTCTGAGAGCCGACATATTAAGTTCCCGTACAAATAACTCACTCACACTGATCTGCTTATGTTCAAATCAGTGGCATCAAATTTTCCACAATAGCTGAGGTTCGTTAAAATGCACAGCGACCATGACCATCGTATTCACAAATGCCCCCACGTGCAGCCAGCTCCCTGGTGCACGCCTGGAAAGGAGAACCAAGCCAAGCCTAGTCTGGCTTATTAGGCCCTAAAGATGCTTCAGACAGGGCTCTAGAGCAGACTGGCACTCAAGTCTTAATCAAGGGAGTCTTAGAAAAAAGAATTTTTTTTTTGTTTTGTTTCCATGATGTTGTTTGGATTTGTTTCTCCGCTCCTCCAGGACTGATTTTCGGGCACGAGAACAGGGTCTTAGAGAACTTGAGCTGGTAAGGCTTTTCCAAGAAAACACAGCATAGAAATCACACCCTAGAAATAGAATTCAAGTGACAGCTAGAGATTGCTATGAATTCATTTACTTGGCTAAACCAAAACCAGAGGGGAAGAAAGGCAAATAACCCTCCAGTAAAAATAAACAAAGAGATCATATAGCAGATGCCAGCTGCAAGGGTGAAATTCTCAATGGGTGATGACTGACTCCTTTGGAGTAAAAAGACCACAGCTAGTGGGGTGGGTAATGGGAGGCGGCGTTAGAATCTACTGACCCACAGTTGAGACTTGGGACATTTCTGTGACTAAGAAAGTGGTCCCTTTTCTTAACATGATTTCTCACTAAGACTGAATCATCCTCACTTCTATCACTTTCCGCCTTGGATATAAACTTCCTGGAGGCAGGAATAGGTCTAGGTGAAATCAAATACAAGCCCTTAAAACTTATATTCAAACACTCTGACCATGACATTGACAGTGATGGTCTCTATTGATTTAAAGGAGCAGTGCAGGCTCCATTGCCTTCTACGTCTCTCCCCTGACAAAGAAAAGCCCACTGCCCTGAAGCCACCCCATTATGTCCCCATTTCACAATACCCCTGGCAACCATGAACTTCCAAGAGTCTCTGAGAGCCCAGCGAGCTGTTACCTAAGCACTGGCCTTCCAGAAGCCAGTAGCCATCGGTGCAGGAGCAGGTATACCCTCCTTCCGTGTTGATGCAAATCTGGGTCGGGTTGCACTGGTGAGAATCCGTTGCACACTCGTCCACATCTGTAACACAGACATAGTCCAAAGACGGTCACCTGTATTTACCCAGAGCCCTGGAGCCACCGGGGGTGCCAGCTGCTTGCTTGTCCTTCTGGGAAGGAGGTGATAATGTCTCCAGGCTACATCCAAGGAGACAGACGCATCCCCCTGGTGGATACCCCTAGGAGACACTGACCTTTTTGGAGACCTGGTCTGCTCTCCCAGAAATCCACAAAAGAAAATCCACAAAAGAAGAGAACACACATCCTGGGGGAGTCTACTGACATCCCATCCCACCACTTTCTAAAAGCAGGTCACCTTGATAATAATCAGGACTTGATTTAGAAACATGTTTTGTCTTTGGCGTATTCATGCATGTGTTAAACTGGGGTCTATTGCGTACCTGTCTAAGAAACACCTCTGAGAACATAACAGAAGAAAAATAAACATCTCCTGCCAAAGGAAGCTAGGAGTGAAGCCGCTTGATTGTAGCCATCCATGAGAATCCTTCAGTCTGGGGTGCCTGTACCTTCCTGAAGCTTCACTGAGGCCCGCAGCCTTCCCCCTGCTCCACTCTAGAGCTCCTGAGACTGATCTCCTCCTGCCCTCTGCTCCACACTGGCACTCTCTGCATGGCTGCTTGCACATGGCTGGCTGGCTGGCAGTGTGCAGCTTCCTGTGTCCAAGTCGACCCCTTCCCCCTAATCAAGAGCTTCAGAGCATAGAGACCAAGCTATACGCGTGGCCACATTCGCCAAGACATCTGGTATACACCCTCAGCACTCAGAACTGCTTCAACAGAAGCAAATCCTTCTGCCCTTTCTCCCGGCACTGCATCCTATAACAACCTCCCGACACCACGCCCTCACTTCCAGCTGGAGGAGGGGACTTCCCCTAAACATTCATCTATTAAATCGCTGCATGGAATCCATCACACATCCCGTATCCCATGGCAGTGCCTCCCCCTCCCGTCCGTACCTTAGCAGAGCACCTGCCTTTCGCTCCTCTCACTCCTGCGGGGAGGGGGGGGGGGGGACTGCCTCAGCTACATCTTCTCCCTGCCTCCTCCACAAGGACCACACCCAACTGGAAATAACACTGAAAGCTACTCACCCAGCATGTGGAACGTGCATACACGGTGCACACAGGTCACGTGTATAAGCTGCGCACATACGTACCTGCAAATGTAACCTGCGCGTCGTGCGTGTGTGTGGTCTGCACGTACTGTGTGCACAGGTCGTGCGTATACAGGACACGGCACACATGTCACCATACTTATTCTCACAAACCCTGGGAGGGGGCCTCATAACCTCCATCTTACAGATGGGAGAGCTGTGCTGATAGCGCGAATAGCACCGAGCCGAGAGCTGAGCCCAGACCTCCCTGCCCACCTGACCCCACGCCCCTCTGTGCAGGAGCGGCAGAGGTCACATCACCAAGGCAGGTTCAGGTGATAGCACCATGGTCACCAGCCCCCTGCAACGTGTCAGTACCGACGATGCCCATCCATCCACAGCCTACCCCAATGATCAGATGTCTGGGCATCTCAGGAAACCAGCCTTCAGGCCTCTAACATGCAGCTTCCAAGAACCTGGCTCCCAGGTGGTGCGGCCTTCGCTCTACCCTGACACGCTGATGATGTGCAGTCTTCGTGGCAGAAACCCAGCCTGTTCTTGGCTGCAAGAGCTCCTGCCCCTGCCCTTGGCCTCCCTTCCACCTCCAGTGCTGCCCACCCAGCAAAGCCTCCCAGGGGAATTAGCGAATAATGCTTGGCCGCCAGCCACTCATGCTCCAATCCCTATCGAAGACTAGGATAATAAATACTGCCACTATCAGCCAGGGCATGGTTACATTTTTCCGGCCGGGAGTGATGGATGAAAACTGTACCCTGGGAACAACAGTGCCTTTGGAATGTGCACGCTTTTTCCTGCTTTGAGGGGATTAAAGGGTGAGAGAGACCCCAGGGGAGAAGAGCCATTAGATTTGGTGATAGCAAGTTCCCAAGACTCTGTGTTTGTATAACTTTTGACATACACAATGGGCTGGCGGACTCCTGCGGGGAGAAGCCAACCCAAGCCAGCAGACCAGACGGGGCTCCCAGGGGCGTGCGGGGCCCGAGAGGGCACAGGTGTGCGTGCACACACACGGGCACGTGCAAAATAGTCAAGTCTAGAAACTACATCTGGAAAGTGCATTTTTGAAGGACTCCACCACCTTTACTGAATTAAAGAATTAACTCGATCTAATGGCATTTCTGTCGACGTACGTACAAAAATGTGTATTTTACACTTTAACTCACCAAATGGATTGTCATGACATACATATTTTTTTTGAGAACCCTGTGAGTCCGTGGAGTTTTGCCGATGAAAACATACCTGGTGTCAACTGTGTCCATAGCAAACGATCAAAAGTTTTTTGTTGAATGAATGAAGGAATCCATGAACATCAGACATGAATGCCTTCGAGCCCCCCAGACGGGTTTCCCCAGCCCACGTGCTGGCAAGACCGTTTTGGTGTGTGGACTTTAAAGCAACCCACGACCAACCCCCCTGAAAACCACCACGAGCTTACAAACCTTGTGGAGCAGAGGCTAGAATGTTCTTCTCACCCTGGGGTTCCACCAGGGCTGGAAGACTCATCACACCTCCCAGCTCCCAGCTGAACTGCTTACATTAACTACATTTGACTTAAATAACAGAAAGAAAAATACATCGAACCACTCCAAGGACATTCTTTGGCAAAGGGTCCTTTTCTGCATCAGTGGAAAAGTACAAGTTACAGCAACCTGAGTAAGCGTCATTATCCTCATGTGTAAACCGCCTCTGCTATTTCCTTTCCCACGTGATACTTAGGAAGAGTCTCCCAAGAAAGAATGCTCGGTTCATTCAGTCCTTTATTTATGGCTTCATTCATCCTTTAGGTTCTACTGTGGCTGTGTGTGTGTGTGTGTGTGTGTGTGTGTGTGTCCTCCCAAACTTCCAGGCCATTTGGGAGAGCTGGCCTCCAGCAGAGCCCTCCAGCCATGTCACTCCCAGACTGAGGATCTCCTTAGAGTCCTCTATCCCCTCCCTGTCTTGCTCCTGGGAGCTGTTGCCTTGGTCAGCTGCCCTGGCACCCAGATGATTCCACTAGCGCATCCGTGGCTCGTCTCTCACCAGGTGGGGCAACATCTGTCCACTCTCCACGTGGCCAGTACCCTCTGGCAACTGGAAGAGAGAGCTCGCTCCCATCTCCAGAACCTGCTGGCAGATGGAAGCCCAGGCCTGCACCTGTCCAGGAAGAAGCTGTCCTCAGCGCCGAGTGGCACAACCCTGCTGACCTGTGCAGCTTGGTCTGAGCCGTCACCTCTTCCGTTAGACGTCCCCAAAGCGGCCCTTGATGGAAACGTTCTCAATCTGAAACAACTGCTCACTCCAGGAAGTCATCAAGATCAATCATGTCCCTGCCATCCTCTCAGGAGGCCACTGGCCAGACTGGGCTCCCAGGCTGCAGGACAGCCCACATATTAGGGATACTCGCTTAGGATTTCATACCAATGGCTCTGTCTCACGTCCCCAGCCAGATGCAAGCTTCATGTGGGCAGGTGCACTCAGACGGTATGAATGAAGGATGTCCATCACGGCCATCTGGGATCTCCCAGGGGCAGCAGATGGAGAAGGTGGGCTCACAACATGAGAAGGCAACTTCCCAACAACCCAGACAACAAAACAAATGGACTCTTTCAGGCTGACTCGAAAGACACATTGGGGAGGGACCACAATCTTCGTGCTGGCTCACAGGTTCTCCTATAAAGATCTCTATCTTTAGGCAGGTGCCTGGGTGGCTCAGACAGTTAAGTGGCTGCCTTTGGCTCAGGTCATGATCCCAGGGTCCTGGGATTGAGTCCTGCACTGGGCTCCCTGCTCGACGGGAAGCCTGCTTCTCCCTCTCCTTCTGCCTGCCATTCTGCCTATTTGTGCTCTCTATCTCTGTCAAATAAATAAATAAAATCTTTAAGTAAATAAATAAAAATCTTTAAAAAAAAAAGATCTCTATTGGCAAACATAACAGACCAAAGGTACTGCCATAAATAGGCATAAATCAGTTTGAATATAAATAATATGCACATGTTTGCCAGCTCTTTATCATATCTGAATTTACATATCATACCCAAAGATGCATTTACACATCCACATTTATTCCTGAAAGTTAAAGGCAATATACTTAAACGGTTTTCATAGCACATGTTCTAGCTGAAATTAAAGGCTCATTAAAAGCTGTAAAACAAAGCAAAACAAAAACCAATGATCCATCAATGCCCATGGGAAGAACATTGCCTAAGCCCTTCTGCCTGCACCAAAGCCTAAGAGGAAAAAAGACCAAAGGGTCAAGACCTCCCCAGAAAGGGCTAGTGGGTAAAATAATTTATTTATTTATTTATTTATTTGGGGGGCAGGAAGAGCTGGGTGTGAATCCAGGCTCCTGTACTTGGTAACTAAGTATTACTGAGCAAGTTCATTAAGGCTCCTGGACCCTCCCCAGGTAGCTAAAGAGAGCTACTAAACAGAGTTCCTAAGTTAAGGTGTACACAGGCCCTCTAGCCGTCACCCAGCATACCGTAGGTGTTGGGAAATTTTAGTTCCCTACCCCAAGTGAGGTGCTATTTTTAACAGCTGTGAAAGGTAGGGGACCCATGGCCTCTGTCCCCACTGGCTTTGTTCTGGGATTCACCAAAGACACCCAGAAGACAGCACCGGGGCTCATGGGGCTGTAAGCACGGTTAGCTCTTCCGGAGCCAGACCCGGGAACTTCTCCCCTGGGAGCGGTAGACACGTGGCAAGAGATGGGGACAAGTCTCAGTTTCTGCCTCTTCACTTTGGCGTTCATGGGTCCATCTACGATTTCATAATTGCAGACGTCTGACGACCTAGGAGTACGTGTGTCTGACCGAATTCCAGAGGCAAATATGATCAAACTTTGACCCCACCTATGACTCTTCCCTCTTTGTGTGTCTTCTGCTCTCCAGCACTGTGAGCAAACAAGGGGTCATCCTCGTGTACCCGTGTGCACAAGCTCAGAGGAATGTCTCTGTTCTTGTGCGAGAATGGCCATCAGCCAAAGGGAAACATTCTCACTGTGTGACACTGGGAGAAAACGTCCAAAAGTATTTGGAAGGCGACACCTTTCCAAAGGCCTTTTTTGGAAATGGTAAAATCATTTCCTTGATAGTAAATTTTTACCCAGTGAAACAACATGTTTTCCCAGCCCATTTTTGTTCCTTCCTTGCTCAAGCTAATGGGGCTTGATAAGAAAGAAGAAAGTAACAATGGCACATTCCTATGCCTCCAACTGAAGCCAGTTTCAGGCCCTCTGCTGGGCTGGGTCAGTGCCATTTTTCAGTGAGACAAGCCCAGCCAAGGCTGGAAGTTACACAGGACCTACTTCCCAAACACCTGCTTAATTAAAGACCTCAGCGTTTGAGAACTCACTTGTTGAAATCCCAGGACATCTGCACTCCATGTGTCTGGTGGGTCCTGGGCAATGGAAGCCAGATCTTTCTGTGTTTACAACACTTTTCTCAATGCTTGATATTAAGCTTAGAGTACAAAGCTTGTTCATACTGCGTCTCTAATTAGGCAACAAACATGTGGTCCATTTTTCCAAACAACAACAACAACAAAAATCCTTTCCTCTTGGATGAAACCAGCTGGAATGCAGGTTTCCACCTCTCTGTGGGTTCTATTTTTCTATCCTTAAAGTGAGAGCTTGGAGGAGAGAGTTCTAGAAGGCCCCTTCTAGCTATGACCTTTTACAGAAACAAACTATGCAACTAATGGAGATCACATTGTTTGGTCTTGGGTAATTATTTTCATCAGAGTGCTTGGTAAACATCAGCTGACTTTAGCTGCTTTCAAAATGGGCAGAGAATCGGCTAAGCCCATTCAACTTCTGCCAATGTATGAACGGTCACTGCAGTTGTTGGGGGTGGGGTCAAGGAAGGGATGGCACATATCTTCCTTCTTGAGTGTCAGGTATCAAATTGTTCCAATAGCAAGGAGCCAAAGCTGCTCATGGCCAGTCTAGACACGCCTAGACACGTTTTTTTTTTTAAGGGCACAAAGCATTAGCTATTACCATGATTGTAAACCAAGCAAATGTGGAATTCAAACTAGATTTCCATTTACTGAGATTCGTGCCATTTGTCCATCACCAGAGAAGGATTTTTGAACCTATACAAGCCAGTGGTTCCCAAACCTAGCTACCCAAGAGAATTGCCTGGGGTTGAGGCTTGGGAAGCTGTTTAAAGTTAGCTGCATGATTCCAGTGCAAAACCATATCTGGAACTTGCTGTGCCAGACCAATACTTCTCACACTTGAATGTACATATGCATCAGTGGGGAACTCGCTGAAGTTCAGGGTCCAGTTAGGTAGATTCTGCATTTCTGACAAGCTCCTGTGACCCAGGGGCCATACTCTGCATGGCAAGGGGCTAGATTATTGTGGTATTTGGTTCTGTATCCATGCAACCTGCTCAGAGTTTCAGAGGCTGTTCAAGGGAGTCCAGGAGAGAATTGAAATTCAAATATCAAGCCAAAGATTCCTAACTGGATATTCCTCTACGATCCAACCCATGGGTTACTGTATACTATTGGGATTTTTAGAGTCTTCTTAAACAAGTCTGCAGCTTAGTCTGCACCAGACAGAAGGCTCTCCTGGTATATAGCAACAGCCTTGGGTGAGAGCATTGTGTGCCTTCAGAAGTCCTCCCCCACTTTAGTTAATTTCTATGAGTAAACTCAGTTCCCCGGACATTAACGAAGCTCTTAGAAATACTGCTCCAAAGAGATGACAAAAAGTGCAAAAGATTCCAATTAGAAGAAAGGACAGTGTCTTTCCTCTGATGCAGATGATCCCTTTTCCACAAGCAAGGCCTAATAATCCTATAGCCCTTGAATCTTACAATCTTCCCTGCATCTGCCCCACAGTCTCCTCTCCCTTGTCCCCTCTGAGCTTATTCCTGTCCCACATTCTGACTTCCTTGTCACCCTCAGTGCCACAGTTCTGTTATCTCCTTGTCCCTGATCGTCTTCCAATGCCATGGTTAAGGGCTTCACTGTTTCCTAGTACCCCGGGCTAGAAACCTTGGGCATTCTTCAGTCCTTCCCCCAATTCCTTATTCTCACACAGTTCTCCTTCTGGAAATCTTGCAAATTCCCCTCTTTATTATATCTCCCCCAGAGACTCCAAGGCTTCACAGTCTTTTCTCCAAATGATTGAAATAACCTTGTTACTAGTGTGCCAGCTGCCAGTCACTCCCTCTGACAGCAAGCTAAACACAACTTCCAGAACCATCCAAGACATAAAAATGATCATGTGGCTCTCCTCCTCCAAATGTTACACCCCCCTCCTTAGGAATGTCATAGCTTTCTTTTGGCACCTCAGCAACCTAGCATATCAAGCCTACCTTCCTACTCAAACATGTGCTAAGCACATCTAGCTTTATAGCCCTTCATATTGGAATGACGTCACTGGCTGCGGAAGGCCCATCTCCCTCCCCCAAACTGAGAGTTTCTTGCAAGCCAGAAATGAGTCTTATTCACATCTGTATCTTAAGCTCCTAACGCAGTGCCTGGCATGATGGAGAGAGTATGGAAATAACTTCTATTTGAATGAAGCTACTTCGTTCTTGGAATTTTCTGAAAGCAAGAGGGTATGTGTGTTAGGCCACAGGGCATCGGAGGAAACCAGTTCAATCATCCATTCCTTTTGAAGCCTGTATGTCATTCCCATGGGTCCAAGGCTATCTGGCAGACAGCTCCAACTCCAGTAGAGTCTCAAGCCTCAGCCTGTCATGCCTGGAGCTTTATTCCCATCCCAGCCTTTGCCCAGGGCTGATTCAAGAGCGTCTTCAACCTCCAAAGGCTTTGATGCACGATGTGCTTGGCTTGATGGAATAAGGTGTATTTCCTCTCTTCTCCTAGATTGCTGAATGTCCAGTCAAGGACAAAGTGTATTTTCAACAGTCACTAGAAGGAGGAACATCAGAGGAGGGAAAAGCTACACCTTCATTCCGGCCTGAAAATGGGCTCCAATGGGACCTCTGAGGGTACGACCAGGAAATCCAATCCATTTTTCAGGCTCAGGACAAAACCCTCAGCCTGGTGCTGCCTGAGAGAATGCCCAGGTGTGCAAACTCACCCCAAGGAGTCAGCCTTTCGTCAGCAACACACACTCCCTGCCAGGTCACTCCCAGAACCTGATAACAAAATCTGCATGTGTTTTGTTCCCCACACCTGAGCTCAAAAACCCTGCCACCACTTCTGACTCCATCACTAACTAACCAGGTGCCTCTGTGCGTGTCTCTGACCTTCTGCATTTGCTTTCTCATCTGTGAAACTGGGCCATTACACCTGTGCACCTAGTGCTTGCCAGCCAGTGGGGAAGACTGCCGTGGAAGAGAAACAAATGTGTGAAGGGCATGGCAGAGGGCTATGAGAACAAAGGACTGGGAATGTCCCAAATCTGGGAGGGCAGGGCAGGTCTTGACATTGAACAATGATGTAGAGGAATTACTCCTTCACATACACCTAGTCTGGAACCCTAGAACAAGGGAGGAAAGTGACAGATAGCTTTTTCAACATAACAAGCTATAAGCGATTCACCAACAGTTGATTAAGAATCTAGATATTTCATCCTGAGAGTGACCTACTATGTCTCTCTCCTACACCCAACCTGTTCCCATCTCTAGCAGACAACCCCAGCACACCAGAGGACAAGTGTCAAGGCTACAACCCAAGAAGAAGTGAGACCTCAAGACATAGGAGGAAGAGGAGAGAAGCATGGAGAGACCAAAGGGGTTGTGGACAGGACACTAGGGATGTTGTCTCTTGGCTGAAGGGGGGCCACATGTCCTTAGAGTCTAGAAGTGAAGGCCCCACCCCTAACAGCCCAGGGCTGAAATTGCCACACCTGCTCTCCACCGCCCTTTGGCCTTGGTAAGAGTTGGATTCTATCACTTGAGTCTAAAACAAATATTTGAACGAATTCAATACTTTTCCAAATGGCGTGTTTACCCAGCCCATAGAATAGAGGCTGTCCTCTTATATCCACCCTTCTGCAGTCCCTAGCAAATCCCCGGATTTCTCTAGTGTGGAAGGCAGGGAGAGGAAGGAGCTACACGTGGGGCCAACCAACGGACTGACCTGCCAGACCACTCTGGCACCCCCACCCCATAAAGAGCAAAGTGCCCAAGTCACAGTGGGAATAAAAAGCTAAACAGGATTCATGCATGCCACATCTATTCACCACGAACCCATCCTGCTGTGGGTACTAGGGATTCAAAGATAAATGACACCTGGGTCATGTCTGTTTATAGTGTAGTAGGAACCAGATAAGGGACCAGATAATTCCAATTAACTATGGTAAGTGTCATGCTGGAGTAAAGAATGGGGTCACTTCCAGGAGGAACAGGCTCCCTGGGGCTGAAGATACTTGGGTGGACCTAGACATATGATGTGGCAGAGACTGCCACAATTGGATACTGTCCTCCAATATCCATTCTTCCAACTAAAGACTGTATTTTTTCAGCTTCCCTTACAGGGAAGTGGGACTATGTGACTAAAGTCTGGCCAACAAAACATAAATAAAAATAATGTATCCCAACATCTGAGTCATACTTTAAAATAATGAGTGTGTGGTCCCCTTGTCACTTCTCTCCTCCCTCTGGCTGGAATGTAGGTGTGATGGTAAGAGCCAGAGCACCCATCTTGGATCCAGAAGTAAGACGGAGCCACATGCTGAGTTTGGCCAAGCCACTCTACCAGCCCGGAACTACCTGCCTCTGGACTGTGCTATAAGGGAAGACTTAAATTCTCTCTTATCTAAACTAGTGTGTGGAAGGTCTTTTTGCTATAGCAGTTTAGCTTATACCCTAATACAAATGAAGAGGAGTTAGCCAGAAGAAGAAGGTGGGCTCCCTGTGGCCTTGCCCTCCTAAACTTGAAGCGTGGATCCACACTGGCCCAGAGTTCCTCTGCAAGCCTTCCCAGATAAACCCAAAGGAACTATTAAAGGGGAAACAAACAAAGTCCAAAGTTAGTAGGAGGAAAGAAATAATGAAGATTAGAGCAGAAAGAAATGGAAGCTAAAAAAAAAAATAGAAAATATCAACGAACTAAAGCTTGATTCTTGGAAAAGATAAACAAAAGTGACAAACCTTTAGATAGACTCACTAAAAAAAGAGAGAGGACTCAAATAAATAAAATCAGAAAAGAGAGAGGAGGAAGTTATAACTGATACCAAAGAAATACAAAAGGTCATAAGAGACTATTATGAAAAAATTATACATCAACAAGTTGGACAACCTAGAAGAAATGGATAAATTCCTAGAAATATGAAATCTTCCAAAACTGAATCATGAAGAAATAGAAAATCTGGATAGACTGAAATGAACAAGGAGATTGAGTCAGTAATCTAAAACCTCCTGACAAACAAAAGTCCAAGACCAGATGACTTCACTGGTAAATTCTACCAAACATTCAAAGAAGATTTAATACCTACCCTTCTCTAACTCTTCCAAAAAACTGAAGAGGAGGGAACACTTCCAAACTCATTTTATGAGGCCAGCACTAACCTGAAGCCAAACCCAGACAAGAACACCACACAAAACGATTACAGGCCAATATCCTTGATGAACATACATGCAAAAATCCCCACAAAATATTAGCAAATTGAATTCAACAATATATTAGAAGATCATACCCCATGATCACATGGGATTTATTCCAGAGGTGCAAAGGTGTTCCAACATTTGCAGATTAATCAATCAACATTATTAATGTGAAATACCACATTAACAAAATGAAGAACAAAAGTCATATGGTTTTTCATTATGATAAAAACTCTCAACAAAGCAGGTATAGAAGGGATGTAACATAATAAACATAGTAAAAACCATATATGATAAACCCACATAAAACACATCACATCCAATGGTAAAAATCTGAATGTTTTTCCTTTAAGATCAGGAATAAGACAAGGATGCACTCTCACCACTTTTATTCAACAGAGTATTAGAAGTCCTAGCCAAAGCAATTAGGCAAGAAAAAGAAATCAAATGCATCCAAATGGCAAAAGAAAAAGTAAAATTGTCACTATTTGGAGACATGATTTTATATATAGAAAACCCCAAGGACTTCACCAAAAAACGGTTAGAACTAATAAACAGAGGTGCCCGAGTGGCTCAGTCAGTTGGGCATCCAACTCTTGATTTCACCTCAGGTCATGATCTGGGGAGTGTGGGATCAAGCCCCACACTGGATTCCACACCCAGCATAGAGTCTGCTTGAGATTCTCTCTCTTCCTCTCCCTCTGCCTTTCCCCTAGCTCGTGTTCTCCATACATACATACATACATATATAAAATCTTTCTTAAAAAAAGAATAAACAAATCCAGTAAATTTGCAGAATGCACTATCAATATACAAAAATCTGTTGCATTTTTATATACTAACAACAAACTAGCTGAACAAGAAATTAAGAAAACAATCCCACTTTCAATTTCATCAAAAAGAATAAAATAACGGGGAATAAATTTAACCAAGGAGGTAAAAGACCTGTACCCTGAAAACTACAAGACACTAATGAAAGAGACTGAAGAAGGTACAAATAAATGGAAAGATATTCCATTTCATTGATTGTAAGAATTAATTCTTACAATTCCCATATCACCCAAAGCAATCTATAGATTCAATGTAATCCCTTTCAAAACCCTGACTGCATTTTTCACAGAAACAGAACAAACAATCCTAAAATTTGTGTGGAACCCCAAAGGATCCTGAATAACCAAAGCAATTTTGAGAAAGAAGAACAAAGCTAGAAGCATCACACTCCCTGGTTTAAAACTATATACAAAGTTAGAGTAATCAAAATGACGTGGTATTGGTATAAAAATAAACTTACAGATCAGTGGAACAGAACAGATACTCCAGAAATAAACCCATGCATATATGATCAATTAATATATGACAAAGGAGGTAAAATATAGAATGGGGAAAGGACAGTCTCTTCAATAAATGGTACTGGAAAAACTAGACAGCCACATGCAAAAAAAAAAAAAAAAGAAAGAAAGAAAAACTGGACCACTATGTTATACCATACACAAAAATTAACTCAAAATGAGTTAAAAATTTAAAACTTGAATATAAAATGAGAAACTACAAAATGTCTGCAAGAAAATATAGATGGTAAGCTTACTGACATTGCTCTGGGCTTTATTTTTTTTTGGATCTGATTCTAAAGACAATGACAACAAGAGCAAGCATAAACAAATAAGTTATATCAAACAAAAAAGTGGGGCACCTGGGTGGCTCAGTGGGTTAAGCCTCTGCCTTCAGCTCAGGTCATGATCTTAATGTCCTGGTATCGAGTCCCACATTGGGCTCTCTGCTAGGCAGGGAGCCTGCTTCCTCCTCTCTCTCCCTGCCTGCCTCTCTGCCTACTTGTGATCTCTCTCTGTCAAATAAATAAAATCTTTTAAAAAAAAAAAAAAAAGAAAAAAGTTACTGCACACAGCAAGGGAAACCATCAACAAAATTTTTAAAAAATTAATTAAAAAACCAGTCTACTGGATGGGAGCAGATATTTGCAAATCATATCCCCAACAAGGAGTTAATATCTAAAATACACAAAGAGCTCATACAACTCAATAACAAAAATAAATAAGCAAATAATCTGATTTTTAAACTGGGCAGAGGATCTGAAAGACATTTTTCCAAAGAAGATGTACAGATGGCCAACGGGCACGTGAAAAGGTGCTCCGCATCACTCATCATCAGAGAAATGCAAATCAGAACCACAATAAGATATCATCTCACACCTGTCAGAAGGGTTATTATTAAAAAGACAAGAAATAACAAGTGTTGGTGAGGATGTGGAGAAAAGGGAACCCTGATGCCCTGCTTGCGGGAATGTAAAATGGTGCAGTCACTGTGGAAAACAGTATGGAGGTTCCTCAAAAAAAAATTAAAAATAGAACTGACATATGATCCAGGTCTACTTCTGGGTATTTGGCCAAAGAAAGTGGAAACACTAACTTGAAAGGATGTTTGCAACACCCCATCCATGGTATCATCATTTACAATAGCCGAGATCGGGAAACAACCCAGCATTCATCAGCGAATGAACGGATAAAGAAGTTGTAGTAGGGGTTCTGTTCAGCATCTGACTCCTGGTTTCAGCTTGGGTCATGATCTCAGTGTCGTGGGATTGAACCCTGCCTCGGGCTCCCCACTCAGCAGGGAGTCTTCTTGGGATTCTTTCCCTCTGCCCTTCCTCCTGCTCACACACATGCTGTCTCTCTCTCTCTCTCTCAAGTGAATAAGTACGTCTCTTTTAAAAAAAAAAAAAAGAAGTTATGGTATATGTGCACACAAAATGGAATATTACTCAATCATGAGGAAAGGAGCAATCTTGCCATTTGTGATGATATGGTTGGACTCTGAGGGTATTACGCTAAGTGAATAAAGTCAGACAGAGAAAGGCAAATATGTGGGGTGCCTGGGTGGCTCATTCATTAAGCGTCTGCTTCGGCTCAGGTCATAATCTCAGAGTCCTGGGATCGAGCCCTGCATCGGGCTCTCTGCTCAAGGGAAACCTGCTTCTCTTGTTCCCTCTGCTGTTTCCCCCTACTTGTGCTCTCTCTCTCACTCGCTGTCAAATAAATAAATAAAATCTTTTGAAAATTTAAAAAAAAGGCAAATATGATTTCACTAATATGTGGAATCTAGAAAACAAAACAAGTGAACAAACAAAACAAAACTCATAGGGGCAGAGAACAGATTGGCAGATGCCAGAGAGGAGGGAGGCTGCAGTGTGGATGAAATGGGAGAAGAGGGTCAAGAGGAACAAACTTCCAGTCATAAAAATAATAAGTTGAAGGGCACCTGGGTGGCTCAGTGGGTTAAGCCTCTGTCTTCGGCTCAGGTCATGATCTCAGTGTCCTGGGATTGAGTCCCACATCAGGCTTTCTGCTCAACAGGGAGCCTGCTTCCTCCTCTCTCTTTGCCTGCCTTTCTGCCTACTTGTGATCTGTCAAATAAATAAAATCTTTAAAATAATAATAATAATAATAATAAGTCAGGGATATAATGTAGGCAATGTGACTGTAGTCAATAATACCACATTGCACACTATGTAACTTTACATGATAACAGAGGGTAACTAGATTAATTGTGATCATTTCACAGTGTCCCCAGATATTGAATCATTATGTTGTACACCTGAAACAAAAATCAGAGAGGAACAGCATGTACAAAGGCACAGAGGCATGCGAGGCACAGCACGTTCAGAGAGCCATGAGCCATTACCATGAGCGGACAGACACGGGTGAGCACAGTGAGTGCAGTGGGGAAGGGGAGAGGAGTCCATCTGTAAAAGGGTCACATGCGAGGCTAAGGATGCTGGAGGAGGAAGAAATGGGAACAGAAAGAACTGGAAAGGGGAAAAGAAAAGAAAAAAATGAAAAGACAATGAGAAGGAAAAATAAAAACACAGTCATCCTCTCCCACGTGTGGGTGCTTGTATTGGTTCTCAATGGACTCCCCCAAAAGCCCCAGCCCTTTGCAAGTCTGTAAAACCCAGCATTTAGTTTTATGTTTTGATGAGCTCTCTGAGTTTGCTTCAGTCAGAACAATTTGACTTCCATAAGTTTTTTAAAAACCACAATAGGGTGAGCCCCCCAAAATGTGGTCCTTGATTCTAAATGATTGAGTCAAGAGTCTGTGTGTAAGAGTCTGCCTTCTGGGTTCATAATTAATGCTTTTTTTTTTATAAGAGTTAGTAGCAGTAGAGAAGGAAATTTTCATAAAGAACAATAAAAACAACGGCCCCAGGTAACTCCCAGGTTCCGCCTCAAGTCTCTGAGCCCCTCAGCCCCAGACTTGCTCGAAGGTGTGTGGTTTGCAATCACTTTCCCACCTCTGCACCCCCCACTCTCTCACTCACTCCCATCAGACTTTCAGCTGTTTACTCCTAAGACAACCTCTCTCCAAGGCCAACACTGACTTCCGCAATGTCAAATCCAACGGTTTAGTCTTTCTCCTTCCTACTCCTCAGGATTCTTTGGCACGGTCAACCTGCCCCTTCTTCTTTAAGATTTTCTTCTTTAGAATTCCATGATCCCACCCTCTCCTGGTTTAGGAACTTTCCTAAGGTTATCCTGGTGGTCAGTACGGATGGGGCAGGACAAAACGCAAGCCTTCCTTTAGAGCGCGATCTGGTGCCCACCACACCCCTTAGCTGACTCACAGCCTTGCATAGACAAAACAAGTCAATAAATATTTGCTGAACTAAACAATTCTGCCAACGGCAGAATATTACAGCTAGAAAGAATTTAGAAGTCATCCAGTCCCATGTTGCTCTACATTGACTGTACATTTGTATCACCTGGGAAGCTCTAAAATATATTCTAGAAGCTCGCCCCAGACCAGATAAATCACAACCACTGGAGAGGTTCAAGACAGATTTTCTTTTTAAGATTTTATTTATTTATTCGACAGAGAACACAAGCAGGCAGAGAAGAAGGCAGAGAGAGAGGGGGAACCAGGCTCCCCACCGTGCAGAGAGCCTGACTCGGAGCTCGATCCCAGGACCCTGAGATCATGACCTGAGCCGAAGGCAGAGGCTTAACTCACTGAGCCACCCAGGGGCCCCTCAAGACAGATTTTAATGTGCAGCGAGATTAATTACTGATCTAGCCCAGTGGTATGCATTAGAATCAGCTTTGAGGCTTGCAATAAATAGAGCTCTTGATTCAAGAGGTCTAGATAGAGTCCCAGGAATCAGTATTTGTAACAGGCATCCCAGCCAATGTGGGAGCAGGTGTGCGTCCTTGCAGAAATACTGGGCTAGTCCAACCACAAGACCGAGCGACTCGAAAGCAGGGTCTACAACGTCTTTATCTTTGTAGCCCTGTACTCTAAGCATAGTGCCTGGCACAGAATATTCATTCAAAAACTAATTGCTCACCTCACACGCATTAGGACGGCTGCTATAAAAAGGAAGGAAGAAAAAAAGGAAAGGAGGGAAGTAGGAAAAGAAAGTATTGGCGAGAATGAAGAGAATCTGGATCCCCCGTGCGCTATTAGTGGGAAGGTAAAATGGTGCAGATGCTGTGGAAAGCAGTCTGGTAGCTCCTCAAAAAAAAAAAAAAAACTAAACATAGAATTACCCTATGGTCCAATAATTACACGGTTAGACATATATATATAGACAAAAGAATTGGGGGGCACCTGGACAGCTCAGTCAGTTAAGTACCTGACCCTCAATTTCAATTCAGGTCCTGATCTGAGGGTCATGGGTTCAAGCCTTGTGTTGGGCTCCATGCTGGGCACAGTGCCTACTTTAACAAAATTAAATAAAAAGAACTGAAAGCAGGATCTTGAAGAGAAGTCTGTACACCCATGTTCATAGCAGCATTATTCACAGTAGCCAAGAGGTGAAAATAACCCAAATGTTCATCATTGAACAGATAAACAAAATGTGGCATATACATACAATGGACTCTCATTTGGCATTAACAAGGAAAGAAATTCTGACACATGCTAGAACATGGATGAACCTTGAGGACATTACACGAAGCGAAAAGAGCTAGTTACAAAAAGACAAATTTTGTATGATTTCACTGATATGAGATATCTAGAGTAGTCAAATTCACAGAAACAGAAGATAGAATGGTGGTTGCCAGGGGCTGAGATGAGAGGGTAATGGGCAGTCAGTGTTTAATGGGTATAGAGTTTCCATTTTGCAAGATTTAAAAGTTCTGGGGATCTGTTTCACAGGAATGTGAATATACTTAACACTTGAACTGTGTTGAACGTGAAGTTAAAACTGTTTCAGATGGTAAATTTCATGTTCTATGTTTTTGCCACAATAGAAAAGTTAATACCTATAAATCAAAGTCTATTTCCTATTTAATTTCATCCTAAACTGTATGAACTCTTTCTACCTAAAGACATAATCGACCTGCGATCTGAAATCAAGTCCCAGTGAAGAAGCTCATGGAAGGTTCCTGAAGAGCTTAACCCCCATCCCCAACAGCCCGCATCTGCTCTGTAGCCCTCTTCTCCACAATGGACTGGACTCTTGAGTCTCCCTACATGGGAGCAGACAATCCTGAGAAAGGGGCTGGAGTGGAAGAAAGACGGAAGTGTAGAAGAGATAATGAGAGAGGCAGGGAAGCAGAAACAAAGCTGTCTAGACCCTGACATGGTGTGTCTCATAGCTCAGTAACTCGGTTCAAAGGAAGGCAGAGTTTGGTGGGAAGACAGGCTTTTGGAGTTAGAACCCTTCTAAATCCTGCTGCCCCATTATTATTATATTTTTTTTGGTGTGTTATTTTAAACAACTGTTTTTCTTGTTTTTGTTTGTTTTTTGCCTCTAAAAGCCTTGGTTTTCTGGCTTTCCCCATGGACCATTAACTCCTGGGGCTTGGGGGGGATGCCTGTGCAACTAAAGCCTTCACATCAGTGCCTGGCATGGGAATGGCCTCGGTCAAGGTTAATTGTTACAGCTTCATGTGAAGAAAGAGGAGGAGGAAGAAAGGGAAGAGAGGGAAAGAGGCTACCTCCTAACAGAAAGGGAAAAGAAGGATCGAAAGCCAGGTTCTAGTCCAGAACGTTCCACCAGCTCAATGGTAGCCTTCAAGCAAGTCTTCCTCAGCCTGTTTACTCTTCTGAAAACCGAAGTCTGAGGTCTCTTCTATTTGGAAAGTCTGATGAATCTGAACCCTCTATGCTCCAGATGACCTTCCTATGCTCATCACTGTCTACACCTCTTACCTATGCAGAGCTAAGGAGGCCCTCTGGAGGACGCAAGAGGAAAAGATACAAACATGGCTAGGAGATGCCCACACTTGGCTCTGCATAAAAATGAGGACAGGACTTTGCAGACCGGACTATTGCAAAGTAGGGAGAAAACTCCAGGTAAGAGGGTGACCTAGATGAAGAAGGGCTCCTGACCTAATGCCCTTTTTACTTTATTTTTTTTTAAGATTTTATTTATTTATTTGACAGACAGAGATCACAAGTAGGCAGAGAGGCAGGCAGAGAGAGAGGAGGAAGCAGGCTCCCCGCTGAGCAGAGAGCCCGATGCGGGGCTCGATCCCAAGACCCTGGGATCATGACCTGAGCCGAAGGCAGAGGCTTTAACCCACTGAGCCCCCCAGGTGCCCCATCTTTTTACTATAAAAAGTAAAGGGAGCACAACTGAGTTACCAGCTTTCTGATCAGCCCGGGTCAAGTGTCTATTACAGTATAACAACATTATTACAAAGGATGGCCACTGTTACAGCACATGAACATTGTTGTAATATGTGAATGTTGTTGCAATATATAAATCTTGTGATGACATATGAACACTGCCATCTTTTCTCAGATTTACTCTGAAATAACAATGTTTGAATATTTCCCTCTGTCTCCCTTTCAAGACCTGTTTAATAAGCATCTTTGAAAGGCTTCCCAAAAGCTTAGGAAGACAAAGAAGTTAATGATTCCCTGTTTTCTCCGTCATATGCCTAAGTGGTATTGATTCAAAAGGGAGAAAAGGTACTCATCAAAATAAGGAAAGTTCATTCCTTCCTTTATTTAACCAATATTTATTGACCAGTGCAGAATGGATATGCATTTTTCATTCTCTGTCTTCAAATGCCCTTTCAGAAACAGAATTCAATCAAATGTTTTTATCTACCTATATTCTCTTAGGCGAGTCCAAGGTCTACCCACCTGTTATTTTAAGGGATAAAAATGAAGTGGAGATGGTTAGCGTGTAGAACAAGTACACATCAGGAACTCAAACAGCCTCACCACTAACTACGTTTACCTCTGTTTTGCCATTTCTTAAACAAGGAATATCATGCTTATTTAGTTACAGGGATTCAATGAGATAAGGATTTCCGCTGGAGGGGATGTCACTTTACATGCATTTTTAGAGACTTACCATCAAAGAGGAAATACTTTCCTCCAGATCACTGGAGAAACAAATGGGAAAGCGATTACCTAGTTCACATTTAAGACTCACTCTGATGGGCTCACACTACTGATTTTACAAGCATCTTTCCCCCCACCCACTCAGGGTCCTCTTCCCAGGCCAAAGGAGGAAGGAAGTGAGTAAGATGGAAGACAATTTTGGAGGGCCATTAAATTTTTGGTGCTCATTTGCAAGGCTACTTTGGAATATGGAATGGACAACTGAGCAGAAAGAGGTAATCCTTGAATGCGTGGTCACTAGACATTCATTCATTTGTCATTCATCAGATTAGCAAACATTTACCCAGCAATTTCTACATTCTTGGCATTATGCTAGATACTATGGATACCAAAGTGAATAAATCGTATTCCAAGTAATTTTGCAGAATCAGTATCACACAGATCATATTCCCTCTTGACAATACAACTAAGTGTAAGTCAATAACAAAAAGATAAACCAACTCCCATAAATGTGTAAAATTGAAAACTCTTCACTAAACAAATTATGGACCACAAGAAGTAATCACAATAGACCAGAAAATTCTTAGAACTTAATGGCAATGAAAACGTTACATATCCAAACTTGTAGGACACAGAGAGAAATAGATAGTCTTAAATGCTAATATTGGGAAAGAAGAAAGGTTTAAAATTAGTGGGCTAAGCATCCAGCTTAAGAAGTTTGGAAAGGAACAAAGAAATCCAAAAAATTAGAAAGAAGAAGGTAACAAACAGAAGGGCAGAAATTAATGATGAAATAAAAAGCAAAAAGTGATAAAAGAAGAGGGTTTTTTTTTAAAGATTTTTTTTAAGATTTTATTTATTTATTTGACAGAGATCACAAGCAGGCAGAGAGGCAGGCAGAGAGAGAGGAGGAAGCAGGCTCCCTGCTTAGCAGAGAGCCCAATATGGGGCTCGATCCCAGGCCCATGACCTGGGCCGAAGGCAGAGGCTTTAACCCACTGAGCCACCCAGGTGCCCAAGAAGAGCATTTTTTTAAAAAAAGAACACAGTATTTGGAATGAAAATAGCAACAGAACTACCAGGTTCATCAGAGATTCGAAGGGTAATACAAAAAATGCTCCAAAAGATGCAAATTAATCTGAAAACTTCGAAGGATAAATTCTTAGAAAAACATAATTTTGCAAAACTGACTTAAGAAGGAATAAAAAGTTCTAATAGTCCCATAACTGTTGAGAAAATAATACTAATAGCTAAAAATCTTCCCACAAAAAAAACACAATGAAGCCAAAAAAAAAAAACCAAGAGACCTTGATGATCTTTAGGCAAATTCCAATAAACTTTCCATGAACAGATCACTGCAGCCTTCCAGGGAACAGAAAGGGAAGAATATCTCACTCTACCAAGCCAATAATAATAATATATTTATTATATATAATATAATATAATAATAATAATAACTCAACTAATATAATAATATAATAATAACTCCTGATTTCAGCTCAGGTCATGATCTTAGGGTTGTGGAACTGAGCACCATGGTGGGGTCTGAGCTCAGCTAGGAGTCTCCTGGAGATTTTCTCTCTCTCCCTCTCCCTCTGCTTCTCCCCCACTCGCTCTCTCTTAATAAATAAATAAGTAAATAAATAAAATCTTAAGGAAAAAAAAAAGGAATGTGATAGGCCATTTTAACATACAGACACTGAGGAAAATTTCCCAAACAAAATATTAGCCAAACAAGCCCAGCAGTATGTTTTAAGCAAATTACACTATAACGCCAAAGGCAAGGGAAGCAAGGGCAAAAATGAACTGTTGGGATTTCATCAAGATCAAAAGCTTTTGCACAGCAAAGGAAACAGTCAACAAAACCAAAAGACAACTGACTGAATGGGAGAAGATATTTGCAAACAACATATCAGATAAAGGACTAGTGTCCAAAATCTATAAAGAACTTATCCAACTCAACACCCAAAGAACAAATAATCCAATCAAGAAATGGGCAGAGGACATGAACAGACATTTCTGCAAAGAAGACATCCAGATGGCCAACAGACACATGAAAAAGTGCTCCACATCACTCGGCATCAGGGAAATACAAATTAAAACCACAATGAGATATCACCTCA